>RJWJ010029365.1:0-20675 GCA_004363605.1 Indri indri
TCTCATTGGCCATCCTATCTGCAAGGGATGCTGGAAAATGTAGTCTTTTATCTAGACACATTGCTGCCTCTAAGTCTTGTTAGCAAGAATAAAGGGGAGAAAGATAGTGCCATACTGATCTGGGAGAGGGTCCAAACATGTGGGCCTGCTAGAGATGGCTTGAGATGACTAGAGATGTCCAAGAAGCATTAATATCACTCAAAGTCAGATGAGCAGTGACCCTGGGGTTCTGGATCATGGGTCTATTCAAAACATGATCCAATGTAGGCTGCAAAATAAGATGGATAGCTCATAAGAACTCAGCTGATCATCAGAGTGCCCCAAAAGTGGACTGGGCTTTGGGGTGTCAAAGATAAACAGTGGACATTTAGTTAAAGCAGTGAAAATAGATTTTTTTTTCAGCAACTACTGACAGTAGGGGAGAGAGCTGAGCTCCAGTATGATTTGTGCAGAGGTGATTTGGGCATTTTAAAGAGAGAATAAGGGAGAGTGGAGAGCAAGAGCTCAGCAGATTCAGAGAAGCAGAAAAATTACAAAGGGTTATTCCATGCAAGTGCCATTAGGCCAACTGTGTTTGTGAGCTGGCAATTATGGAAGTTAAGATTCTACCTCCCCGCAGAGACTGGGAGACAGAGTCTGTAGCCTTCCAGATGATTGCATTTCAAAGGCATGGCTCTCAGGTCCTTGAGAGAGGGAATTCTGAGTTGTAAGAGACACATATTCACAGTTGTAAGCCCCTGTTAGTGAATACTCCAGTAAAGGACAGAGGCCTATGTCAGGTGTTGGCTCAAGCAAACAGTAAATGATCCTGGCTTTCTCAGGCAGGTTTTTTAATGGCAGAGGTGGGGGCTTTAAGGTCACCCTGGGGACATAGCCTTGTGCTGCTGATGGCCATGCTAGAGTTTGGTCAAGTCTCTTGGTGCAAGGATTTGGACCGAGCCGTTACATGTGGAGAGTTAGGAAGTTCTCAGGGGCTGCAAGAATCTGTTTAAATTAGGAAACCAAGGCAAAAGCACAGTCCTAGGGAGGAAGCAAGATTTAAAAGATGACTCATATCAGGAGCAATGGGGAGCAGCACTGAGAGGGTAGACCAAGTTCACTTTTAGATTCTAACCCCTAAAGAGTATGGGATGCCTAACCTTTGCCTGCCTGACTCTGGATGGGCTTGTTAGCTGGGTGGAGCTGATCCTGAAGATTTTAACATCCAGGGACTGTAGCTAAGCAGAGCTAAGACTAGTAAAAAATATTCCAAGCAGATTTTCTGTAATCAAACACATAACATCTGAACAGATGTGTTCAGTGTGAGGCAGTACTCAGAGTGAGGCAATACTAAGCACCAAAGTCAAACAAGGCTCAACTTTTTTAAGCACACGCCCCCACTCTGGCCCTTCCCCCACCTCTGTCTACATCCTTGCATCCCTATGTCACCTGGTCCTCCAGACTGCCTCCCAGTCTCGGGGACATAATGATCGTTGCCCAAGGACCACCCAACAACTGCCATCCTCCTGTCCCAGCCAAGTACTGCGTCTAGTTGCCTTGAGAACCCAAAGACTGTGCTCTCATTCTCTTTCCTGTGCGTTAGCAGTAGGACTTCTTTGCAAGCAGGTGAGTTGACGTGGCAAAGCAGCCTCCACCATGGTGAGCTCTTGCAGTGAATCAGAAAGGACTTCCTTCTCAGTTCTTTCTAATTGTTCTCAGTGCACAGTCCACGAGATGGAAGCCATGAAGATGGTTTGCCAGAGTTTCCGGGAGCATTTAGAGGAAGTTGAACAGCATCTTATGGGACAGCAGGCACTCTTTTCCAGGGACATGTCAGAGGAGGAAAGGTAATTATCTAAAGGAGCCATAAAAGTACCAGCTCACACACCTGGAGCAAGGAAGGTAATCAGGGCAGGACAGATGAGCACCCTGGAGCAGGGCTGATGAGAAATCGGAGGCTTTTCCTTTGGTTTCATGGTCTTGTTCTTTCTTTCTCAGTGGGAGTCTGTGAGAGCCATTTGCTAGACAGGAACACTTACTCTTTAAGGCAAGGGCTATTTGAGAAAGTCAGAAGAAGGGCAGTCAGGGGTATTGCCAGAAGGATGTTAAAGAATAAATGTGAATGGAGCTCTTGTAAATGCAAATGTTGGGAGTTCTTAGAGTTTTGAAAATCTACATTATTTTCACAAAGATTACAATGTGCACCCGAAGTAAATTAGTTGTCCATTGCCTGGGGCTAAGGGATGGGAATCAGGTTTCACTGTAAAGGGGCAGAGGGTTCTTACTGGGGAAATGGAAATGTTCTAGCACTGGATGGTGGTGATTACACAACTTGGCGAATTCATTAAAATTTATTAAAATTCATTGAAATGTACTCTTAATACAGGTGAACTTTATGACACATAAATTATACTGCAATAGAATTGTTTTAAGAAAAAGACAACCTGTCCTAGTAATGTATCTATGTCTGCAACTGACACAAAGAAGGAGACAGTCTCTTTTAATTTCAAAGGAAAAACTCACATTATGAGAGAGACAATGGAACATCGTACCTGGGGGTGATTATTAAATTTGATTGTTTTCTATTATTTACCTGCAGGGAAGAGGCTGAGCAACTGCAGACATTACGTGAGGCCTTGAGGCAGCAGGTGGCGGAGCTGGAGTTTCAGTTAGGAGACCGGGCTCGGCAAATCAGAGAAGGGATTCTGCTGGTACGGACGCTGCGGTGTGGAGTTTGGCTGCATCCAGCCTGCCATAGGAAGGATGCATTAAATGAGGAACCTAATTGTGCAATCATTTTAGAGTCTAGAGTTATGTGCTATCACCTTTGTTTTAAGTTACAGAGAAGTACTTTGGTTTGCTCAAGGCCACACCACTAGCTGGTGGTGATTCGGGGTTAGAATTCAGTTCACCTAATGCTATGCTAATCTTCCCTTTCCCCGTAAATAAGAGAAAAGTACTGTAAATTCATTTTCTGAATGAGAACAAGAATCACAGTCATGGCGAAGCTCATCTTTGGAGCCTATACCATAATCTACTGCTGGCTTGAAGAGCCCATTCTAGAGAATTCACCATCTCATAATGCCTTGTTCACAAGTCTGAGTTAGCTGGTTTTTTTGCAAATATGATATATTGTCTACTCTTTTTTGTTCTTGTTTTCCTTTTAGCAGCTGGAGCTTTTCACAGAAGAACCACCTGAACACTATACAAATCTCCATCAATAGAACTGGGCAAAAGAAAAAAACGGCCAGACTTTATGTGCTAAAATCCACCCAGCCATGGCCCCAGGAGCTGTCTTTCCTCCCAATGATGGCCAGCAGGCTCTCTGCTCAGGTGGGACCCAGTTGGCTGCCTTCGCTCCACCCACCGTGGAGAGCAGCACCAGGAGGTCTCCTCCATCCTCATCTCAGGCAGAGTTAGGTCCAGCCCCTTCACCGAATTGTCTTGTTGGAGAAAAGGATACAAATGTCTTCCTCTAGATCCAAGCAGTTTGATAACCTACGTGCCAGCTGTAGCAAGGAAAAAATCTAATTTCCCCCAAGGAGAAGGATCTACCAACCTTTCATCAGCTTTTTTTTTCATATTCTACTCTATAGTTAAACCTAGGAGGGACTTAGAATATTTTAATACTCATTCAATATAGAATAACTGAGCACCCTAGTTTGTGCCCGGCACAGGGTATACGGTGGTGACCAAATAGTATACAGTCTCTTCCCTGCTGGAACTCACGGTCTAGTGGGGGAGTAGAATATAAATACATATACACATTTATAATTAAAAACAGTGACAGTGCTTTGAAGGAAATAGCAAGGTTTTATGGGAACACAGCAGGGAGTCTGACAGAGCAGGTGTCAGGAGGGCATGCTTGAAGGAATGATGACAGAACAGGAAAAGAGTGTCCATGCCTCACAGGTACCAGTGTCTGAAAGCCTCCAGCCAGTCTTCCAGTGGGAGTATCAGTGAAGCACCTACTGTGTGCCAGGAATTCTTGCGGTGCTGGATACAGCTGGGAAGAAGGCAGAATTTCTACTCATAAACAATTGGAAGAAGAGTAAGACAAGAAACCCAACGAACAATTTCAATCCTGGCAAGTGCCACAGAGAAGACACTGTGACAGTATTGCAGAGGGTGACGTAACATGGAAAGTGCACTACACGAGTCCAGGCAGGGAAGGCCTTGTCCCGGGAAGGCTATTTGGGTAAGAGCTGCAGGTGAAGGAGAGGCGGCCACAGGACATGCTGGGAAAGAACATTTACAGCAGGAGGAATGGAAAGGCCACGCTAGGGCCAGGAGTCTTTAAGAGTCTGGATTCTTTTTCCAAGGGCAGTGGAAGCCATTGTAGGTTTAAACTGGGCTGTTGCATGATCGGATTTACGTTTTTCACTCACTCTGGCTGCCCTATGAAGAAAGCACCACAGGGGCTACCGTGGGGCAGAGCTGCGGGCGGGAGGCTGCTGGGGTAATCCCCAGGCGTGGGAGGCTCCACCCCAGAGAAAGTGCGGGGAGCTGTACACAGAGGCCAGAGGCACTGGGCCTCTAAGGAAGGAGGACTAGATGAAGAATGGAATAGTCAGGAAAAACTGCATGGAAAAGGAACGCCAGGAGGAAAGTTTATAATTTGTATAATGTGGGCAGGCAGAGGTCCCTTCCTAGCAAAGAGCCGAGAGTCTACTCCTTTTGAAGCTGCCCACTACCAGAACCGCTCTCATGGTCTGTTTTCCTTCTTCCTCCATCCTTCTGGGAGCTACACTCTGGCGTAGCTCATGCCGTGGTAGTTGACTGACTCTGAGGGAGCCATCCTCCTTGCCTTTGGGAAAGCCTTTGACTCAGGGGGCCTCGCACCCTTGGGACCATCCCGCTGTTTCCTCAAGTGCGGAAATCCCCATTCCGTCCCGAAGTCTCTTCTTTTACTCTCCCCATTCCACCTCCGTCAGTATACACACATGCGCTCAAAGCATCTACACCCCAATTCCCAGCTCTCTCCAAGTCCCAGCCCAGCAGTTTCTACTGTCCACAAGACACAGTCACCTGAAAGACTTGCTCACGAGTCCACTCAGTTTCTAAAACTGATCTGGTCTTTGCCCCAAACCTGCTCGCCATCCCAATACTCTCTCTGTCAGTGTCACGGCCTTTGTCCTTGCCGGCGGGCCCAGAGAGAGCCATGGTGGGCAACATCTCCCTGTCTCCACGCCGCTGCCTCAGAGTCGGTCAGCTACCACATCACTACCGAGTTTACTGCCACAAGGAAGTGCCCAGAAGTCCCCTCAGAACCAACACCTGGTGACGGCCCCACGCAGGGGCCTCCTAACTGCCTTCAGCTCTCCCTCAGGCACCACGTGAGTCCTATTTCCCTGACCTAGGGTGAGTACCCTGAAAGTACTTTGAGAATTTCCCTGGGAATGAGAGAGAAATCCCAGGATCATACCTCCCAGAGCAGCCTTCCACCAAAAATAAAACTCCATGCCCTGGCGTCTCTATGCCTCTCTTCTCGCCTCTCCCTGCCCCATCTGCCTTTGCCATGTCCCCATTTTGGCTCCTACATCATGGCTCAGCTGCCAGCCAAATTGACTGCTGATAAATTGCATTTGTTCCCCACCCCACCCCACCCCTGAATTGCTTCCCTTTCTAAACTCTTTAATCTCTTTACTCTTCATTTGAGTCTGACTTTTAGCTTCTACTTCCCCATGTAGACTTTGACCTTGCCTGAGGTTTCTACCTTGTTCCTTCCCTGTAACACCCACTGAATGAAGAAGAATGCCAGCTCTGGGCCCTCCTTGACCTGATAGCCATCTGCCTTACAAGTCTTATATCCTACTCTGCCCTCAGGTGAATCTTAAATCCTATTCCCCTAAACCAACTCATGCATTCCTGCTCTGTTTCCTTTGCTGATAATGCACATGAAGTATCTCTCCAGTAACCCTGGGTCAGACCCCATCTCCTGCACTGGCTTCCTCTGATGATCTCTGGCTGAAGGGACCCTATTTTTTCGGAACTCCTGTATCACTACACATCTTTATTAAGACACTTCTAACCTATGCCTGTGTTACCATTATCTGTATAGGTTGTATCTTCTCCACCAAACTTAAAACTCGTTGAGGGTTATGTAGCACCCCCTATGCTTGGATTTAAAAGAAATTATCGCGATGAAAGCACAGGATCCCTCTTTTATCACGTGTGACCTTGGGCACTTGCTTTCTTTACCCTGATTTCTTCCTTTGTAAAATAGGGATAAGAAAAGCAAACTGACTATTTTCAAAAAAAAAATCCAGGGTTATTGGACAGAATAAATAGAGTAAATCTTGTGCACTGTTAAATTCAGTGCCTATCACATATAAGCATTCAGTGTGTGTTGGCTATTATTACGAGTGCACATACCAAGAACTCAATTAATGCAAGCTGTAATGATCTTCCTTCTGTTGAAAAGTACTCTGTTAGCAAAGTACTTTATGCACAAAGAATATTAACAAATTCTTGATGAATGAATGAGATGGGAATAAACCAGCATTCTCAGGAGAGAGTGAAGAGAATGATCTGACTGGAGCAGAAGCACTATTTTAGGTTGTAGCAGGAGCTAAGCTTAGATTTTAAAAGGGGGTTCATTTATGGGTGGATTTGGCAATCAGGCAGATGACTTCAGATATGGTGAAGGAGGAAAAAGAGACCCATCTCTGCTGAAGGATAGTATATGGAATCCCCAAAGATCTCCAAACATTCAATGGTATTTCCTGGTTTACTCTGCTAACTCTCCAACAAAGAGCACAAAGGGGGAAAAGAAATGAAAAGAGACTGTCCCATCCCACCCAGAAACTTTGCTGTCTTCAGTGCATGATCAACTGATTGCTGATGCTACTTCCAAACACCACCCCCATTCTCAGGCATTCAGACTCAGACTAAATTACACCACACATTTCTTGTTTTGTACAATAAATCTCTGACATACACAGAACTAAGATAAGGAGAGAGTGACCTACAAAGGTACAGACTGAGTCCTGCAATTTATTATTAATAAGAAGCGACTGAGCTCTGGAGCTAAATCCAGGGTTGGGGACTTAAATCCAACTCCACTACTTATTATTTATGTTGGGTAAACTATTTAGCCGCCCTAAGCCCCAGTGTCATTATCTATAGTTTACAGAGTTAGTGCACTCCAGCCCTTTAGAGCAAGCCTGGAACACGGTTAGGGCTCAGTAAATAGTAGTGTTGATAATTAGGATGACGGTGATAATAACAAGAGTAGATGCAGTTTACGGAATATCTACCTGCAGGCAAGGTACTGGGCTAAGCACTGTATATGCATTATCACTCATCCTCACAACAATCTGGAGAGGTAGGAATTAATCTACACACACACACACACACACACACACACACACACACACTCTCTCTCTCTCTCTCTCTCACTCAAGAAGACTAGATCGTCTAAGTTCTGGCAACTAGTAAGGGATTGAGTTGATTTCTGATTTACTGATTTGTTAAGCCAATGGTTCATCATTATGGCTCTGCCAAGCTTTGGGGCTTATGCAGAGCCCACTGATGGCCCAAATCAACCAGAGTAGCCCCACTTACGTCTGCATTAAACATTGGGCATTAGCAGAGATTTTTCTCTTAAGAAAAAGATCTCATTGCTATAGATAGGCTTGAAAAACACTGCACTGTGCTAATCACCTCTGACTCTTGTGGTCACGTATAGGTTCTGAGTTGCTTTCGTACAGGGAGATGACTTCCACCACATAGGAATCCTCCTGAACCTACCACCCTAGCAACTCCTGGCTCACCACCACTTGCCCCACTGCCAAGAATAATGGCAGGAGTCCCTTCGCAGTCCCTGAATGATTATCTGGGGAATCTTGCTGTCCTATCACCAAGTCCCAAGTCCCTGTGTTCTCTTTTTTCTCTTAAATGTTGTCCATATTCAAGTTGATCATATTCAGGAAAATCCAGACCACATATTTGAAAACAAAGGATATTGTAGTAGTAAATATTAGCAGAAAGTTAACTTAGCAAATCTTTTAATTATGAAACGAAACTCAGGGTCAAAGTCATTTCATTTAAATGAAAAAGAAGAAAAAAGTAGAATTGCACTACCTGATTAGTTTCAAATGTAGAAGTTATCCAGGGAATAATTTGGCCTCTTCTACATCAAAATACAAGGGTCCTTTCTTGTAACAATTTCATTCCATCCAGATTCCATTTCAGTATTCAAAACCAAAAGCTTTGAATGGAGAGGACTGATTTAAGAAACAATACTTGGAAACTCAAGTCACATCTTTTCCTTCGTTTCTTTATGCATAAGTGAAGACCCAAGTTGCATCACGGAGACAAAAAGATGAAACCTTGAAGGTTGCTCTGAACCACAGCGTATGCGTCAGCCATGCATATTTGTATACGGAAATTCATTTTTTAGCCCACAGAAAAACATTGCTCAGAAAAATGTCCCATTAGATTTTGTTTATTTAACAGATATTCTCTTATATGTGGATTTATGTCTGCAGAGCTGGAACCTTTTTTTTTCTTCAAAAGGAAATAATTCTGCTAAAGATGAAAAAAGAAAATTAAAAGACACTTTCTAATGACATGAGAATCTGGTCTATTGCAATTGTTTTTTCTTTGTTGAGAAAGTAATTAGTTTCCACGATGTAACACAAGTCAAATAAAATAGAACATTTGTAGAGAGGTTAAAAGATAAAAGTCATTTCCCTTTGAGAAGAAAAAATTTCAGAGTATTTTCACATAGAATGGGAAGTTGCATATCTAATTTCAAATTATAATTTAGACAACAAATAGCAGCCATGATTTGCAAGGATTATAGCTTATTAAAAGTGATGTCAAATTCCCTTTTTTGAAAATTGAAAGAATAGAAACAGAAGCCAAAATATGGATGGCACCTTTCTCTAACCAAAACTCAGCCTCCAATAGTCTAATTTTAAAACAGTAACAGACCAGAGGTTGGCATGGGATGTTCCCTCTCTGAATCTGTCCACAATTATGTAAAGAAAGAACCCTTCACATCAAGAATGATTTCAAATCATAAGAATCAAATTGAAAAATTTTCCTTTTTGGGTTCTTCAATAACCCAATGTCACCCAACACTGGTAATCCCCTCCAGCACTCAGAGCCAATCCTTCTCTTACTCATTCACCAAGAAAATGGAAGTGAAAGAAAACACTTCCTAAATGTACCAATACTTGCTTCACTCCCATGATCAGTCAGGAATTGCTTACTTGCTAGTGATGATGTACCAGAGTCACAGGACATCTATACTTTTCTCTTTAAAAACTTAAAGTATTTGGGAATATTTTATAACTATGTAGTTGATAAGATTTAAGAAATATAATAGATGTCCAGCATTTTCTCTACCCAAAAGCAAGTGTTTATATATATTTTTTAAAGTGCTTTTATTTACTTTGGATCTATATTATTCTGTGGACATGGATAGGCATTTGTCAAAAGCATTGCTTTGTTAGCAATTCCTATGAATAAAATAAAATAATTTACTACTATTTTGTATTACCCACCAACATAATTAAGCTGTTGAACCTTGTGAACTTCAGATTGCTTTGATGAGTACATTAACACTGATCCATTGGAGGAGAAGATTTCCTGCTCTGGTCAGCAACATCATTCTCATTCCTGCCCATTATCATCACTTACCTGCCTGTCCCACAAGGCCCCAAGACCAACCAACCCCTGGGCTTCTTCCTCCCAATGGAGACTCCAGAGCCAGGTGGTATAAGGGGTATCCAGGTTATTTGTTCAGTGCTTGGTCACTGTACATGTATACTTTTGTATTTTGCTTTAGAAAACAGTTTCCTACTCCCCATTTAAGCTGAATAAATGTAGAGCCAGGGGTCATACATTTGCTTTCTCTGAAAACCCTTTATTAAAACAGGAATGTTTTTTGAAATTTAGAAGGTTTTCTTTCCTGTAGTTTAGTGATCTGCTTTCCGAAAAGCCACAGGTTGCAAGAATACTTTGCATAACCTTTTGCAAAACATTCACGTCATTTAGAACTATGGCAGAAACCTCCAACTCTATCTTATGCACCTCTACAACTTTCATAACATCTGGTAAGAGTACCTTGCTCATAGTCACTTCCCTATAAATGTTGATTGAAATAAAGAAAACTGCTTTGATTTGTATAAAACAATGTTTTGGTATTTCTCTTAATGATCAAAGTGAGCTATATCGAAACATATATCTATGTAAAACCATGGTCTACTATATCATATAACATTCCCTTTGTAAAGACACACTACCAAGAAAGGCTAGAATATTCTGGAGCAATTGAATTTATTTATTCCAAAAATTGATTGTATCCTTCTTCTTTTTTTTTTTTTTTTTAATGTGTGAGTGTGTGTCTGTTTTAGTTCAGTTCAGGAAATCAGAGAGTATTTTGCAGCCCACCTCTGCCTACTGTGCATAAAAGGAGAACAAAGTTTTTGAACAATTATTATTTCTGATTTTATCTTCTTTCCCAACTGTTATTTTCCCATTCTTCTGATTTCTTCATTTTTTTGTATCATAGTGTCTTTCATTTTTTTCTGTAAACCACCTCAAATCTCTTGGATGGAACATTATATAAGCCAATTAATAAATATATACATATTCGTTTAAATATGAAAATACATACCCAAGGAAAATAACCAGCAGCAATACCATTAGAAAGCCAATCAAGCAATAAATATATATGGTGTTCCAATTACAAACAAAACACTTAGAAATTATGTTGGTGATAAAAAGAAATGTGATGAAGTACCTGGTCGGAAAGGAAATAGATGTGTTGAAGAGAGTGTAGATAAGCTCAAGAAAAGATAATAGCAAGAAAAGCAAGAAATAAAATTCGGTACTACACAAGAGGTGTGTGATTGTCAAATAAGTCTGTATCAACCCATTTTCCACATTCAGAATCATGTTGATGAATACAGTAGCCCAGTGGCTATTTTGAGCATCCCAATAGGCCAGCATATTTTATACATATAAAACAATGTCCATGAGAAGGCGTGTTTCTTCCTAGGACACGCTATGCTAATATGCCCAGGATATAATGAAGAAACTGTTAAAACTTTGCAAACCTATTGACTTCTACCTCCTCCTGTTGATTCACCTGAGAAATATTGACCCCACAGGGAGGGAAAGTCTTTGGAAGAAAACTTAACAATTTGAGAATCTTGTTATTTCTCTTGCTTCTTCCAAGTAAAAATCAGAACTTCAGAAAATAAAGGATATAATGGCTGACTCTTGAGATGATCTTAGTAAGCCAAATGAGAAGTGTAGACCTTGACTTAACATGTAGAAATGATGCTTTCTATTTCCCATCTTCCTTCACAGTGAAAGGCCTGGAATGATAGCATATATGTTCATCATTTCTTTATTTCTCATTTACTCATCAACCCAATACAGCTTCTCTTTTACCTCCGCCATTCCACCAAAACTGGTATGGAAAAATAGCCGGTGACCTCCTAATTGGAAAACCAATCAAATTGCTTCTGTCTTTACTTGATTCATGTACAACAGTGTAGCACAGTGTTTAAAAGTTTGGTATAGAAAGTCCAACCTTATCTCTTAAAAACTGTACTAACTTGGATAAACTACCCAATCACTCTGAGTCTATAGTTCTTCAACTATGCAAAAAAAGAAAAGAAAAGAAAAAGAAAAACCCGATTGTGCTAATATCTATCTTATAGGACTGCTTTTATGGTTTTTCAACTTTGTAAAAATTTTTTAAAAACCCAAAAAACAGAAACCTTGATTGTGCCAGTACCCACTTCATAGGATTGTTTTGGAGATTGGTTGAAATGACAGCTCCTAAAAGGGCATGGCAGGAAATCATGTCAGGTATTCCTACGTAATATTATTAGTCCCATTTGCAGAATTTGAAACTGTTGACCATACTCTTCTTAGTTTCCCCTTTTGTCCATTTTACAACACTATCTTCAGGTCTTCTCTTCCCTCTCACTTGCATCCTTCTTCATTTACTCCATTAATTCCTTTCCCTCTGACTATAATACTTCCTACATGTTGATATTACCAAAGGTTCTGTCCTCGAATCTCTTCTTTTCTCATTTTTCCTGAGCAATCCTATTGCCTCCTTTGATTTTCCAAATGCAGATAGCTCACATATTCATGTATCTAACACAGACCTCTGTTCTCTCTTCCAACTGGCTATCACAGTCATCATTTTCCTCTTTAAGCCAGATCTGTGTGGCCTGTGTCACCTGTATCAGGTAAAGAGACCAACTATCCCTTTTCTTTTGCAGGGTGCCAGTCCTTCCAGAACCTTGGAGAGCTAGAAAAGTGATATTGTTCAAGGACACCTGAGCATCGACTCTATTTATTTACCCTGGAAGGGGATGTGGCCTTGCTGGTGCTGATTTTTAGTAAGGACCAGAAGAACACAATATCTGCTAAAATTTTTTAAATGAACATGCAGAGATTTTAGTAAAGGTTATTCCAAAGTAATGAGATTAGCCCTGAGTAGCAAAAAATTTGAAGCGTAGCAAAAATTTGGCTGATTCTCAGATCTGAAAGACTACTCTCCACAGACAGAATCACCTCTACCTGCATGTCCCACCAAGAAATTAGGTACCTGGAAAAAAAAAACAAACCCAATACTCTGTATTTGTTCCCATCCTGTGTATGCACTCCACTTCCAATAAGTTTCTGGAACTTCGGCCAATTAGGAAATCACAGTGTCTTTGTGTCTGAGTGTGTGTGTCTGTGTGTGTTGTCTGAAAGTGTGTATGTGTCTATGTGTACCGTCTATACATGTATGACTCTGTGTGACTTTACATATGTACGTGTGTTTGGTTTTGTCCTATAAATCTGTAAATCACCTAAAATACTACAGTTACTTTGTCCAGAATCCCATGAGTCCTTGAATCCTTCCACATTCAGTGTGAAAATCATGCAGAACCCTCAATTCACTTCCCATTCCTACTGCTACTGCCTTGGTTCTGCCCTTTTCATCTCTCCCCTGGATGATTGCAAAATTCCTCTAACTGACTTCATTTCTCTAATACTTATCCCTCCAATCCATACTTATACCAGAACAACCAAAAATATGATTGTGCTATTCTCTAATTTAAAAGTCTTCAATGGATTCTTATTATATGCAAAATACAGTCTAAACTCTTTTTATTGTCCTACAAAGTCCCACCACCCCACCTCTATCTGGCTTTATCCTATCCAAATCCCTCTTCGCACCCTGTGTGCTGATCGTAATGGCTGTGCCACCTCAATATTCTATTTAGAATTCAGAACCTATTCCTCCTGCTGCTAGAAATTACCCTCACCTGGAGAACTGCTTTGCTCAAGGTCGTGTCTCCTTTCTCAGGGTAACCTGCAGCCAATGACTGGCTATTATGGGGATATGTAGCCCATACCCCTATCTCAACTAGGGACACCTCTCGAGGGTCATTCCAGCTTCAGAACTCCCCCTGGAGTCACCAGAGACCTTCCATGTGACTACAGTCAAAGTTCTCCCTCTGCCCAATCCTGCTTTCTTCTCTTCTCTCACAAATATTAATCAGGAGAGCATTCCCTAATAAACTCTAAATCTCCAAACCAGAATCTGCTTCCTTGGAAAGGAAGTTTTAGTTTGAATTTTCTCAGAAGCAGACCCTAAAACAAGGATACAAATTCAAGTCCTTTATTTGAGACGTGATCCTGAAAACACTGGTAAGGTAGTGAGGACGCAGGAGAGGGAAGGGATGAGAACCAACAGTGTACACATTATCAAGCATCAAGCAAGTTACAACAGTGGGCAACAAGAGCTTAATTCCACTGCGGAAGTCTGAAGCCAAGTGGAGAACAGGCTTCAGAGTATCCTGCCCAAGGGGTGTCAGAGCTGGAGTATGTATTCAACTCTTGTCAGTCATCGGTTGATAGCTGCTCCAGTAGTATTTATTTCCCAGTGCAATCAAATTGCTCTGTGTGTAGGAAGAGCTGGATCCAGCACTCAATCAATGCATTGTAGGGATTGGCAGTTGGAAGTTGGGTTGGAGTGCAAAAAAATATATATGTGCTACAATAACCAAACAACTTAAAGTTGCACAAATGCACCAAGAAACCATTGCAAATTGTGTTCATGATACTGTAGTGCCTACTTTATTTACTATACTACCTTTTGCATCCATTGGGATACACCTTTGAAGACTCAAATCAAACACAACCTTCTCTTGAAACTATGTCTGGTACCCTCTTTTTACCCTAATAGAGTGAGAACTACCTCCTCCTTTGTATCTTTAGGGTACTATATGGACTCCTACCTTAACACAAAAGTCTACATGGCATTTAATTGCTCACATTTCCACCTTACCATGGTTGACAGAGTAAGTTTCTTGAAAGAAGAGGCTAAGTTGTCTTTCTTGTATCACTCGTACCTAACACCATATCTAAAAGATAGTAGGATCATATGGTGAAAAAATACATTTTATAATTTTATACCTGGTCCCAGGACTAAAAGCCTGAATGATATTTTCATTTGATATGAAAATCTGGGTTAAGATTATACTTTCAGGGATCATTTCTGTAGTTCTTTACTAGAGACGTTTTTCTGTGCGTGTAGAGCACCAGAAGCCATGAGGAGGAGGCACAGCATTCTCTCCTGTGCGTGAAGTCAGCTCTTGGTGTTGCTTTGCTGCAACTGCCATTTGCTATTGATGAGCATTCTTCTGTCCCTACTTGGGAGAGCAAAAGAGAGAGGACAGGGCCTGAGTGGTTTCCCAAAAAAAAAGAAAAGAAAATAAAGAGAAAATATGGGTTGACAATTCTTTTCTTTCTATGCTTTAAAAATGTTATTGTATTGTTTTTTGGCTTCCATGGTTTCTAATGAAACCTGTGATCTTTCAAATCATTGATCTCTTTATATAAAATCCTTTTTTTCTCTGGCCTTTTGTAAGATTTTTGTTTTGTATTATTTTCTGCTCTTTGATTATGATGAGTCAGAACATGGTTCTCTCTGAGTTTTTCCTCTTTGAAATTTGCTGAACTTCTTGCATCTGTTAAATATATATCCTTTGCCAAAGTTGGGAAATTTTCAACCATTATTTCTTTGACTATATTTCTGCATAAACTACTGTCTCCTCTGCTTCAGGACTGCAATAACACTGATATAAGAACTTTTGATATTGATATTTTGAGGCTCTGTTCATTTTTCATCAAACTTTTTCCCCTCTATGTTTTCCATATTGAATGATTTTTATTGACCTGACTTCAAGTTCATTGACTCTTTCTTTTCTCATCTTCATTTTGAAGTCCTCCAATGGACTTTTTATTTCTCTATGTATCTTTCAGTTCTAAAATTTCCATGCGGTTCTTTGGTATACCTTCTATTTCTTTGCTCGTAATGCCTGTCTTTCCATTCAGAGTGTTCGCCCTTACTTCATGGATCATCATTATGAAAGGTGCTTTAAAAACTTTCTGGTATTTCCTATATCTGAGTCATCTTGGAGTTTGCATCTGTTCATTGTTTTTTCCCTTGAAAGATGTTAAGATTTTCCTGGTTCTTTGTGTGCTGAGTAATTTTGGATTGTATCTTGGACATTTTGATATTATGCTATGAGACACTAGGTTTTGTTAAAAATTTTCTGGAGAGTGTTGATTTTCGTTTGCTTATTTTCTTTAATGAGCAATCAACTCAGTTATGTTCAGACCATAGTCTTGACTCACCTGGACACTGTGGTTCCAGAGTCAATTTCTTTTTCACACCATTTTTCTATTAGCTGTCTTACCCTGTGCACTCACCACTCAGGAGTCAGTCTGGGACCTGGGTGATGTTCTACACTGTAGTTCAGTTTTCAAAGCCTTTGCTATCTTACTTCTGATCACTATGCATAGATAGCTAAGCATTGAGCTAAGATATTAATATTATATACAGACTTAAAAGATTATTTTCTCCAGTTATCTCCTATCTATGGATCTTCCAAGCTCTCTGACTCCCATGGGCTCCTTTTCCCAGCTCTGGCTAGAAAACTATGCTTTTAGCTTCGCTGCAATGTCATTAACTTCCTGCAACTGGATCTACTTTAGGGCAAAGTGGCAAGAGGAAAGAATCTCCAGAGTCTCTGCTGCTCCAGTTGCCACCTCTGATTCCACATCCACTGTTGCTGCTATTGCCACTGCTGGGAAAGCCACTTTGTTGTGGGACATGTCTGCAGTGAGGCTGGGAGAAGAAAAAGATTTCTGCTTCCCAGGGGCTCCTTTCCCACTCCTTTCACCCATGAGACAGTTTTTCTAGAAACTTCTTCTGTTAGCACTTTTTGCATAGCTTTAATATTTGGGCTGCTCTAGAATCTATGCCAGGACATATGAGAGGGGGAAAAAATCAGAAACTTGTTTCCATAGGTGTTTTTCTTTGAGTTTTTTATCTCCTCCTCAGTTGACCTGCTATTATTTGCTCTTCAGAGTCCTCAAATAGTTACTCCTTATATTCAGCTCAGGACTGTTAGCTGTAATTAGTGAAAAAGGTAGGGTAACATGTACTTTCTCCATCTTAACCAGAACTGAAATTTACCAATCTAATTGTTTTTAATATTCTCTTATTATACTAAAAAATGCTAACATTTGCTTACCATGTGCTAAAGACTGTATGAAGGTCTTTATATGCATGATTTACATACCATATTTGGGAAAGTTTCAATTCAAATACATTTCTGCATGAATTTCTTTCTCCTCTTTGTCCAGGACTAATATAAGAAATTTTGATATTGTCCCACAGTTCTTTAAGGCTCTGTTCATTTTTTTATCAAAATTTTTAAGAACAGCAAACATTTGAGGAAATATTTTTGTCCCCATTTTAAAGATGCAAAAACAGGGACTTACAGGGGTTAAGTGAATTGCTCCGTGTCACACACTAGAAAACCAGGTATCATCCTAGGTTGGTCTTACTCCAGAACCAAACCTTGCATCATGGTACAATATAGCCATGACCAGCTCTGTCATGCAGCCTGGATTGGGCCAGAGCTGCAGACGTTCTGCTTGCAGGAAAGGATCAGGCGGCAGTCGTCTCTGAAACCTACATTTTCCTAGCTTTCAGCATTGATTAGGTCAAGTTGAAAGATGTGTTTATGCACAAGGCAGGTTGAGATTTAATATTGCTTTGTGTTAGTTATTGGGCAGGTGTTTGTTTAAAGGAAGTGGAAACAGGTGTGTGGGCCCTGATTCAATTACATGATGGAGGGGGACACACTGATCCATGGCCGTTTTCAAGGAGAGATGCTGATTGTGCTAATTAATCAATTGTCTGTCAGAACAAAATAGAACATAATAGAAAAGGATGTTCCAGTTGCCATAGGTATGGAATGCAGATGCATGTATCTGGCTCTCCCAGCAACCAGACACAACTGTTTATGATGACAACAATTAAGATGCAGTACCTGAGTCTCCGGGGTTACCATGTCTGAGATGGTTAGAAGAAAAGATGTTTTATAAACTCTTGCCAACAGCATGGGACCTCATCCAACAGGAATAGCCTCTCAAAGGAACATTTCCCTTCAAAGAGATTAATTCCATCTTTTTAGATCAAGAGGAGATCCCTGAGATATGGCTGGAAGGGACATTTCATTCTGTATCTAGGAACACTCGATCTACCTTGCCCAACCAAGATGGTTATGCTTATAATGGAGTAACATAATAATATATAATTCATTCTTTCATTTATCCACTTGCCACTCAACAGCCAGAGTGGCTTTTTAAAAACATAAATCAGGTATGTCAGCCACCTGCTTAAGAATCACCGATGGCTTTTCAGTACACTTAAAATGAAATCCCAACTCCTTACCAAGATCTGCAAAGATCTACATGAACCTGACCTTGCATAGCTGTCTGACTTCATTCCATACCACTCTCTTTCTTTCTCACTATGATCCAACTTCATGGGTCTTCTTGCTGTTTCCTGAACTCATTAAGCTCATTCTCATCTCATGGGCTTTTCCCTGCATTTGCTTTTCTACTTTTCTTAGATATTCATATGGCTGGTACCTTCTCATTCAGATTTCTGTTCAAATGTCACCTCTTCAGAAAGACTTCCTTGATAACTCTAGCCAAAATAAGTGTTCTTCTTACAGACATCTCTGCATACTTTCTATCCCCTTACTGTATTTTGTTTTCTTCATACCGTGTATTATCTGGATTTTTATTTCTTTGTTTACTTATTTAGCAGCTCTCTCCCCTACCAGAATGTAAGCTTCATGAAGGAAAAATGTCTTTATCTTCTTTGCACAGTTTATCTCCAGGCTTAAAACAATTAGTAAGTTCGCAAAAGGATTTGGTGAGTGACTGGAGCAGAGAATTAATCAACACATTAATTAATCAATCAATATATCAACACTAATAAACATTCTGTATACATAAACAAGACACAGTCTTCAACAAAAAATTCAAAGAAATTCAACAAAATTCAACAAATTCGACAAAAAATTTTTAGTTTGGGAAAGCAAACACATATAGCTAACAATCTGTCCATGTTACTTCTTTGTTCATACCTTTCAAAAACGCTCCATCAAACAGCAGGGCTCCTGAGCCTGAGATCATCATTTTCACAAGTCAGTGGAGAAGTTGAGGAAAAAATATACTAGGACAACATGGCAAGTCTTTAATAAGCGACAGTGTTGATCCTCATGCTTCAGGGTTACATCTGGTAAATTGGAGGAGTTGTCTCAAGTTGGTTGCTGTGTTAGTCTGTTTTGCATTGCTATAAAGAAATACCTAAGACCGGGTAATTTAGACAAGGAAGGAGTTTCATTTGGCTCATGCTTTGAAAACTGTACAAGAAGCATTGTGCCATCATCTGCTTCTGGTGAGCTTCCAACCAGGGCAGACAGCAAAGAAGGAGCAGGTGTGTCACATGGTGAGAAGGAGCAAGAGAAGGAGGAGGTGGTGCCAGACTCTTTTTTTTTTAATATGCAAACTATTTACTCAACAATTATATTTAAAATATCACTCTTCAAAGAGGCCACAAAAATTATAGCATTCCAAAATTTCAGGTAAAACTCTTTAAGAGTAAGTTGTTCTTTTATTTTCATTTCTTTTTTAGTCAGCTTGTATCAAGTTTAGCAGCAAGAGGATACTTCTTTAGAGGCTTTTAGTTGATTCAGACTCTGTTTCTGCTAGCACTATGCAGAGCATCCACAATGGTTTTATTGTATTCTGCAATCTGGTCACAGTTTTCATAATTGGTCAGTAATCACTCTCTTGACTCTTGGTTGCTATGAATTCTTTCATCACAAAATTATTTTGCTCATGGTGTTGCAAACAGCTCTCCTGTGAACTAATAAAGGGACAACTCACCACTGTCACCACGGGAAGTCACAAGTCATTTATGAAGGATCCGCCCCTATGACCCAAACACCTCCCACTCAGCCCCACCTCCAACACTGGGATGTAATTTCAACATGAGATTTGGAGGGGCCAACCATTCAAACCGTATCATTTGCAGTATCACATACCTGACTCTAAAATGTGTAATTCACCTCCAAGATTTCCCCTCCACTCTGGGCTCCTGCTTGCTTCACCAGCACACAGAACTCACTGTCTGAAGACCTCCCCCAACTTGGTGCAATGCTGCCTCCCCTCAAGGGCTTGCTCTGAAGCAGGATTTTGTAACAGGTGTTTTCCCCTTTGGGACCCTGTGCCCACTTTTTCAGGCCATTCCCTCTGTTACAATACCTTACTATTCACAAAAGAAAAGTCTATTAATAATGAAAAGTTTAAGCTACTTTATATAATTAGTATATATAAATGAAGTCTTACCCCAACTTAGCATCTAAATTCACTTTTTACTTCAAAGAGCACTGTTGAGGTAAAATATAGGCCACTTTATGTGTCTATGACAACTTTTTCCACACTAATTTCCTAGCTTATAGCAGCAACCAAATGAATTTCCTACATCACGAACATCCTTTTCAGTGCTATGTTTGGAAAAGGAATAATAAGGCATCTGTAGACAAACAGAATTTGTGCTAGACTCCTCTTCTTGCCTAAGGGGTTATTTCCTTTGTACAAACTAAAGTGGGTGGCAAAGAATAGGCCGCTTTTGTTAGACCATTACTCATGTAATGAGATTTGAGGTTGGCTATTCAACACAATTTTCAATGGGCACTTTCCCCAGGGCTAAATTGCTGCCTACAGACATTTTGATCATCAAATTTAATTTAAAAAGAAAAGAAGACAAAGTATTTCTTCTTTTCTGTATCCCCCACGTTTTTGAGTTTGCAAGTTTAGCTGATAGAGGAGGTTTGCACAGCAGGGAACGGTGCTTAACCTTGGAATGTTTGACTCTCTTGTGGGACTCCAGCAACTATCCTTTCATCCCGTGACAGGTCCCAAGGTATCCCTCCAGGTGACCCAGATATTTCTGTGTCAGGAGCCAATCAACCTTGAAAGTATGAGTGATTTGATACCTTGTCTTTCAGTTATCCCCAACCATTCATGTACAAGGCTGAGTATCCCTCATCAGGATTGTTTGGGACCAGGAGTATTTCAGGTTTTGGAAAATTTACATAATACCAGTTGAGTATCCCTAATGTGAAAATCCAAATCCAGAAATGCTCCAGTGAGCATTTCCTTTAATAGTGATGTTACCACTCAAAAAGTTTTGCATTTTGGAACATTTCGGATTTCAGATTAGGGAGGCTCACCCTGTTACCACATGCCCACTTCTCCATAAAATTGAGCCATGCCCACCCACTGGTGGGTAT
>RJWJ010029366.1:0-20715 GCA_004363605.1 Indri indri
TG
Source organism: Indri indri (assembly GCA_004363605.1). Classification (NCBI taxonomy): domain Eukaryota; kingdom Metazoa; phylum Chordata; class Mammalia; order Primates; family Indriidae; genus Indri; species Indri indri. Next base: position 3 of record RJWJ010029366.1, read on the forward strand.
CCAGCGGCTCCTCTGGTAGGGCAGCACCACGTCCCCGCTGTGATCGGGGTCGAACACGGGGTCTCCGGACGGGATGCGGATGTTGAGGAACTCGGCAGGGCAGCCGGGCGTTTCCACGCTCACCAGGTCCGAGAGCACGTGGTAGCCTGCGGGCGTGGGGCGCAAAAAGGTGAGCGAACTGTCCTGTCCGCATCGCGCCCTCCTCACAGTCAGGGTAGCTTCCAGTAGTGTCCATTGCAAGCTCCGCCACTAGCTCTGCGGCTTAGCCTCAGTAAGCCTCAATTTTCTAACCTGCAAAGTGAGAATATAGTACCCTTCCCATCCAATTCAAAATGTTGGTGTGAGAATAAAAATAATATAATTCATGCAAGGGCTCCCCAAGCCAGTTCTCCTCCCTCTTTGCGGGGGAGGGTGGTTATAATCATAAGGTGAGAGCGGTGGCTGGGGGCACTCAGTGCCCAAGAGCTGTAATAGAAATCCAATGGTACGCCTGGGTTTGGAGTGAGGTGTGAGAGGTGAAAGAGAAAGATTAGGGGAGCAAATATCCCTGTGTAGACACCCCAAATCCGTCCGAGATGACAGCAGGCTTGAAGGGCTGCTTAGAGGGGAGGAAGTGGTCGGGAGTTTCGGACAGGTCTCCTGTGGACTTGCAGGGGGGCCTCAAGGCCCCGTCTGCAGGCGCTGAGTCTAGCGCCAGGTCAACCTCACTAGTCTCCCCTTTTGCCCTCACCAAAGAAGACCCCCAGCACGGTGCGGTTGTGGAGCGATGCCAGCCCGGCTACACCCTGTGTGGCGGCGTTGCTGAGACGGCGCGGGTTGGGGAGCAGCGGCTCCTCCAGAGCCTCATACACTCCGTCGGCGTAGTTGGCTGGTACAAGGCGCTGCAGCCGGCAGCCTGCGTGAGGCAGAAAGCCGGGCTCTGTTGGAACACTCCATCCCCAAGAAATCCCCAAACCTCTCCCTGCTCCTCCCTCAAACCTCCCACCTGTCCCCCCACCACCGACAGAACCCTTTCTCCCGAGGATCTCTTGGCCCCAGGAGTGTGCAAGATTGCGCTGCGTAGGCGGCCGGCCTGCTGGCCTCGGTTCTCTGCTCCAGCTCCCTTCGCGAGCCGCCGCCTCCTCCCGCCGGGGCCCCAGGACGCACCTGTAGCGCCACGCTCGTGGTGCCTCAGGTTGTTGAACCACCCGTCATAGCGCTGCACTTCCCAGGGCAATGAGAGTGCGTCCTGACCGCCTGTGGGCACAGAGAGCCGCCCGGATCAGCACTAGCCTCCCAGCGACCCCTCCCACATGGGACGGCCTCCGCCTGCCCTTCCCCAGCTCACCTAGCGCCCCCATCCGACCCAACGGGTGATACCTGCGCCAGGTGGAGGCGGCGCAGGGAAGCTTCCCATCCCGCTGAACTGTGCGGTGATCTGATCCGATCTTCCAGCCTCTGGGGGCGGCTGGCCTACACCTCTCCCTTCCCCCCTCCCCCGGGATATTGCGTGACACCCCGCAGCTGAGGGAACCTGATACTTACCTGCCGGATCTAGGGAACCAGTCAGCAGAGCTCCCAGGAGCACCAGTGTCTCTGGTCTTGCGCGGAGCATGCCGACCCTGCAGCCTGGGCGGCGGTAGGTGGCATGTGAGGGACACAGAACGTAAGTCCCCTCCCCATATACATCCTTACAGCCAGCACTGGAGGAAGAGCGCCAACTATTTCCACTTCTGGAGCGGAGCTGTTAGAAGCATCACCGAGGACCCGCATTGCACGCCACTCTTTCCCGGACTATTGGCAGCTCTGGTGGCATTGACACTGTTCCCCATCCTTCACCCCATCGGAGAGCTAACCCTGACCACAAGAACCCACTGGGCACCAATCCTCTGGGGCATGTCAGTCCCTAGCAGGACCGGTCCAGCCTCCCAGAGCTAGCTGAATGCCTCAAATCCCTCACCCCACTCCCAAATCTCTCAGGCACTGCTTCTCCTAGAGGAGGTATGGAAGAGAAAGAGGCTACTGAGCTAGGAGCCTGGGGCCCGCAGGCCTCCCTTGCAACCCCCCTCCGTCCCCCGTAATAAAAGCCTATGCATGATGGGCGAGGACTGGGAAGATCAGGCCCCAAACTCCAGTCCAACCTGGTTTAGGGCTCCCGTCGGGCTCAGACGTATTCTTTCCTCTTAAAATCTTTGCTTCTCTGCTCTGCTTCCTGCCTCCTCCTCACTCCCCCGGCTCCACCGATCCTCAGTCTCCCCGGCTGCACTCTCACCCTCTTCTCTGGGTTCTCAGTCTCGCCGCTGCGCGGGTGTCCGCTCCGCACAGACTCGCGTCTGATGTGAGCATCTGGACCCGGGGCTCACCTTCCTGCTGTGGAGGCTGGGCTCTTATTTGCATAACGTCCTCCGCCCCTCATTTGCATGATCTCTTGCAGCTCCTATCCCGCTGCTGGGCTGGGACACCAGCGCAGCGAGCTCCCTACACTCCTATAAAAGGGGTCCACGTCCCGCGCAACTTCCAAACGCAGCACGAACATGCAGAGCTGAGAAAGTAACTGGCCACAGCCAGTGAGAAATAATTCAGCTTGCTGGCTAACCCAACTCTGTCCGGCCGGACCCGCTACGCTTCCTTGGCGAGGAGCCGCGGGGCTCAGACTTGACCAGCCCACTCGGTCCCAGTCTTGACCCGAAAAGACGCCAAAGACGCAGTCTCCCGCCTCCAGGCAGCCCCAGCTTACCTGCTCGCTCACCTACGCGCTGCGCTCGGCGGGCTTGCGGCATGACTCTGTGGAACGGCGTGCTGCCTTTTTACCCCCAGCACCGGCATGCTGCGGGCTTCAGCGTCCAGCTGCTTATCGTCATTCTGGTGTTCTCGGCCTTGGCCGCCAGCTTTCTGCTCATCTTGCCTGGGATCCGTGGCCACTCGGTAAGGAGGTCCTAGTAACTCGGTTGGGGGATGAGAGGTCACGTGGGCAGTTTCCCCCTCAGGCGACCCAGGACAGGTAAGAGACTGCTCAAGGGCCTCCATGAATAGTCAAACTGAGGCTCAGGTAGAGCAAATTCAGGAGTATGGTGCAGCAAGCACCCTTCCCAAGGACAGGGAGAGCTCCCCATCCAAGACATCCTGGAGAGGGACCCTAGCTAGGTCATTTGGAAGGCTGCTGCAGAGAGTGGACGCCCAGTCCAGTAATCCTAGGACCGATTCTAAGCTTCACGTGTTGCCAGGCCCTCCCACCTCTCCCCCGACTGCAACTGCACTCTCATCCTGTCCCCTGGGTGATGACCTTCAGGCCAAGAGGACAGACGTCAGCAGCTGAGACTGCTGTGTTTCCCCTTTGTGCTGGGTGAGACTCATGTGTATGGGTGTCCCATCCTAAGGGCTCATAGAATCTCACACAGGATTTGAAGTTGTAGCAGACTGGGTGCATTTCCTTAGACTTTCCCCTTCCCCCAGAATCTAGATTGTGCATTTTTCAAGTCTGGGAGGACCCAGGCTTTCCACCTCTTAATCTGTGTTGGTTTCCCCGGGAACCGGTGCACCTAGAAGTATCTACATTCCCACCTCCTCTACTTGGAGACCAGGCCCTGGGGCCTCCCTCTTCTGAGGGAGGTGAACCCTGCCTGCCTAGCACTTCTGGACTCACTGAGCCTCACCAAGCAGTGACTGGACCAGGAGGTGGGACCAGGACAAGGCACCAGACAGCTGGGGGAGTGAAGGTGGCTAGAGAGTGCCAGGCAGAGGCACCTCGGGCTATAGGGTGGACGGGGAAATAGGGCCAGGGAGACGGAAGCAGATGGCCAGAAAACATCAGAAATGCCAGTAGCCCAGAAGGACTGCAAGAGAGGCATGCCTGACATCAACCTCAAAGGTCAGGAATGTAACTAAAGATCAAGGTGGAGTGGGGTCAAGGAAGGTGTTGGGGACTCTGGTTGGGCAGTACCCAGGCCTGACCCAAGTGCCTGTTTCTGCAGCGCTGGTTCTGGTTGGTGAGAGTTCTTCTCAGTCTGTTCATAGGCGCAGAAATTGTGGGTGAGTGTGTGGTGCAGCCCATGGGGAGAGGACCTGGGGTGAAAAAGGAGGTGGGTAGAGGGCACCTGGGAAAATGGGGAACTGGGGTTGATTTCCTCTTCCCATTCTCCAGCTCTCTCTAGTGTCCATTCTTTGGCCCTTACCATGCAACCGCATTGGACCTCTAGATCCTCATGTCTCTGCACAGTGTCCCACTGCCCCCATCACCAATCTCCTAATCCATCTTCCCATCCCCCCTGTGTGCCTTTCCCACAGCGGTGCACTTCAGCACAGAATGGTTCGTGGGTACAGTGAGCACCAACACATCCTACAAAGCCTTCAGTGCTGAGCGCGTTAGAGCCCACGTCGGTCTGCGCATAGGTCTGGTGGGCGTTAATATTACACTCACAGGTGAGGGGGCTGGGGCGAAGTGAATTCCTGGGGCTGGCAGATCCCACGGTTAGGGGAGTGTGGCAAGGGTAGCTGGAGGACCTCTCACACCCTGCAGGCCCAAATAGCTTTTGGTCCTCATGGATTTACATTTCCCCCAACAACCCCCAAACATTTCTCCCGCCGTGGGCGCCGCACCCCCCTTTCTTATCTGAATCCCCTTACTTTCGAGGTCCCTGGCGGGACGCAGCCCCATGACCCCGCTGCTCTCCGCAGGGATCCCAGTGCATCAGCTGAACGAGACCATTGATTACAATGAGCAGTTCACCTGGCGCCTGGACGAGGACTACGCCGCGGAGTACATGGACGCACTGGAGAAGGGGTTGCCGGACCCAGTGCTCTACCTGGCGGAAAAGTTCACACCGAGTAGCCCTTGCGGGCTGTACCACAAGTACCACCTGGCCGGACACTATGCCTCGGCCACGCTGTGGTAAGCGCTGGAGGGAAGGCTGTGTGTGTGTGTGTGTGTGTGTGTGTGTGTGTGCGCGCGCGCGCGCCGGGGGTGTGGAAAAGGGAGGATGGAGGCCTCTGTCTGAGGTGATCTGCAACCACAGCGCGATCCGCTCGGGGCGAGACTTCTAGCCTCGCGGGGCAGACGGTCACGAGATCCGCGCAGACAGTCGGAATCCGAAGACACCCAGCAACCGCCCTCCGCTTCTCCCTCGGAGGATTCCCCGGTGCCCCCGCCGTCCCAGATTTCGCGCTGGGGTGGGGACTTAGGGGATCGAGGCTCTGGGAACCCGGACGTACTGGGAGAATACAGCTCACGGCTGGCGGGTCCCCCTCCCGGCCCCGCAGGGTGGCGTTCTGCTTCTGGGTCCTCTCCAACGCGCTGCTCTCCATGCCAGCCCCGCTGTACGGAGGCTTGGCGCTGCTGGTCACCGGCGCCTTCGCGCTCTTCGCCGTCTTTGCCTTCGCCTCCATCTCCACCGTGCCGCTCTGCCCGCTCCGCCTCGGCGCCTCTGCGCTCACCGCGCACTACGGCGCCGCTTTTTGGGTCACGCTGGCAACCGGTGAGGACCGAGGGGATGGGCCCGGGGCGGCTGGGAGTGCGGACAGGATTTATAACGGGGGTGCGCTTTCCAGTTTACAAAATGAATTCACATCTGTTATCTAATTCGCCCCTCGCAAGAGTTCCTAGAAGCAGACAGGCATTGTTATGCCCATTTTAGAGATGAGAAGCGGGGTGTTAGAAGGGTTTGGTATCTTGCTCCAGTTAGCACGGGAGCCTGTGTGTCATGTAATCTAGATCAGAGTTCTTTCTGCGAGGTGTGTGCGTGTGTCTGGGGAGCAGACGCGAGGGGCAGGCATAAAAAGACGGAGGAGGGCAGCCGGGTTCTGGCCGGGCGCCCTGACTCTCCCCTCCCCTGCTTCTTTCCGTCCGCGCTGCCGCAGGCATCTTGTGCCTCCTCCTCGGAGGGGCCGTGGTGAGTCTCCACTACGCTCGGCCCAGCGCTCTTCGAGCCTTTCTGGACCAAAGCCTGAAGGACAGCAGTAGCCAGGGGAGAGAGGGCTCGCCTCTCGTCCTGAAGAACCCGCTGCACAAGCAGTCTGGGCTCCCCGACTTAAAGGTCACCACTAACCTGTGATGGGGACCGAACTCCGGACTCCTTCCCCGCCTGGCATCCTCTGGGAGGGAGGACACTGTGCTGCTGGCCGGGAAAGAAAGATGGGGCGGCCTCTGACCTGCAGTAGGCACCAGGGAAAGTCTCCTGGGGCGAGATGTAAATAAAGTTTTTTTCTTTTTTATAAAGAGTTGTTGGGGGTTTTTTTCCCAATAATTTTCATGGCTTCTCTGAGCTCTTGGGGACACACGGCCTCGAGAGAGGCTTCCCTGGGCTTGAGACAGCCTAGAACACTCTATCCTGCTGCCAAAAGGGATTCTCTCAGTCTGGAGAATCCAGAGTAACCCAGGAAAGGTTCTGGGGCAGGGTCGCCCTCTAGTGAGACCTGAGGGAAACCGACCAAGCCAGCATCTTCCTGAGCCTCCCCAGGTGGATGGCCCCAGGCAGTGACCTGGCAGGTCATCCTCCCACCGGGATCCCAATCTGCTGGCCCTGCTGAGTGGGCTGGCAAGGAAGAGCGTTTTGGACCAAGGAATTGATTCACTAATGCTTCCCATCTGGCTTCTTTTGGGGTGGTGTCTGAGTGCCAAGGTAGATGTCAGTAAGGCATAAAAATTATAAATCCTGAGGTTCTTTTCTTAGGTCCTTGGCAAGTGCTACAATCTTATTTAGTAAATTTGGGAACTGAAGCTCAAAGAGAATGTGGAATAGCTGGTTAATATTTGACCAGGGATGGAAAGTTTGGTCTCTTCTCCCTTCCAGTTCTGTCTTTCGTTGTCCCAAGAGGTCACAAAAGCTATAAAGGAAGAACGAAAGGGACCCAGGAAAAAGGAAAACAAAAGCTCCTGAGGGATGAGAGGGATCTTATGAGAATCACACTGTAGTCCCTCCCCACACCCACATCCGTTTTGTGGGTGAAGTTGGGTTTCAGTGAATGGTACACCGAAGAGGCCAAGCACCAAGAAGAGGCAGGGTTGCTGTGCAGAAATAGGACGGCGCTGCTTGCTCTTACCATGGAAGCAGGGTTTATGGGCAGGCGCAACATCTCTTCAGCACCGTAGGGCATTTTGTTTTGTTTTTTAATATCAGTACGTAGAGCCTCCTTTTTCTACTCCACCCCTACCGATTGGTGCTGGGGGTCTGAGACAACCCGCACTGAGGGCAGTTCTGATGGTTTTATGGGGCTCCACTGAGGTCTGGAGCCAAACTGGAAGTCCAGGTGGCTGCTGGAGAGGAATGTTACAGAGCACAGTCAGGCTCTCCCGGGTGCTCCTCCTTACAGCTTGGCTTGGAAGAGACAGCCTCTGACAGAGGAATGTCCTGGGGCTCGGGACTCTCAGCCATGGACCGGTAGCGGGGGTTCAGTCCCCCTTCCTCAGGACTCCACTCCAGCAGGTGGTCCTCCTCCACACTCTGGTTGAAGAAAGCCTTCACCCTGTGGGGCTGCATTCTGTGGGCCACTGCCATAGCCAGGCCCAGCAGCACACACAACAGTCCTGGGGACAAGGGCAACAGATGTCCTGCCTTAGTGCCAGTAACACCCTCCCAACGACATGTTTGCTTAGGAGCATCACAACAACTCTAAGGGAGGCCTGGAGTCCCTGCTTCAGGGCAACTTGGGCTCAGAGAGGTGACTGGCTTAGGGTCATGTGGTTGGTGTGACTCTGTTACCCTGAGTTTCCAGACTCCAAACCCAGTGCTCTTTCAGTTATAGCCCAGAAGAGAGAAAGAGAGAGAGAGAGAGAGAACACATGCTCTGAAACTGGAGAAAAGAGAAGCCCTGGGGGGAGAACAGGGCACAGAGGAGGAGGCAGGAGGGGTAGGCACGGTGGGATAATAGAGGAGAATAAAACTGCAGGATAATTTAGGGCTGTGTGAGGCAGGGACAGGGAAGGAGTCCAGGAATGGGGACACAGAGAAGGGTGTTTGGGGGAAGTGGGAGGGGACACGGGGATGGAAGATTTAGGAAGGAGCTGGGTGAAGAGAGGGGACGAGGGAACACGTCAGCGACCAAGAAAAGATACAGGGCAGTGGGCATCTATGAAGAGCGAGGGGGAGTGGCGCTGAAAGAGTCAGCTCCAGGAGATAAGGGATACAAAAGGGACGGGGCTTTAAAGAGGGCAAAGGCATTCTGACCCCCAGAAGCAGACTCTCGACACCACCAACACAATGGCCCCTGGCCCACCCTCCCTGGCCCTGAGGCCTCTGGTGCCTGTCTTTGGGTCTGGATCTCACCTGTGATCAGTGTGATCCAGAAGGCAGGCCCATGGTGAGTATGCAGCACAGCAGTGCCCAGACGCAGGGGACAGGGTGGAGTGAGCGATGTGCCCACAGAGAAGAAGAGCAGTGCCAACAGTTGGAAGATGCCCGTGGCCAGCAGCATATGGCCACCATAGACCAGCACAGGCATGGAGAACATCACATTGGCCAGCAGCCAGCAGAGGAATGCCACCCTGAAGAGCCAGGACCCAGTGAGGACTGGCCCAGGCACCTCTGCTTGCTGGCAAACCTGGAGGGGCCAGGTGGAGGCTCAGGGACCCAAGGATGACCCAAAGATGTGAGGTAGGGATTCCTGCCCGTGGGCTTCCCAACCCAGCACTGTGGTGACTGGTGCCAGCCCTCCCACCCCCGGATAGCCACATGAGTGGAAGAGAGATGAATAGAAACCCTGTTCCTGAGTCTAAGCCACCAGGGCCTCCCCCCACATCTGCTTCCCACCCTCACCACAATGTGGCTGAGGCATAGTGTCCTGCCAGACGGTACTGGTGGTGTAGGCCACATGGGCTTCTCGGGGTGAACTTCTCGGCCAGGTAGAGCACAGGGTCTGGCAGCCCCTTCTCCAGTGCCTTGGCGTACTCCTCAGCATAGTTCTTGCCCAGGCGCCAGGTGAACTCCTCATTGTAATTGATGGTCTCGTTTAGCTGCTGCATGGGGGTCCCTGAGGAACAGGGCATCTGTGCTCAGTAGGAACCCAAGGGCCAGAGTGGAGTATTTGCCTGGGTATAAGCCTAGTCACTCACACTGGGCAGAGGGACCAGAGCTGGTCTCAGTTGTGAGAAGGCAGCTTCCAAGGCTCTGAACTTCCCTTTCTACGATCCCTCCAACACCCACGCATCCTCCTAGCCCCAGTGCCAGGCATCCCGTAGCTCTTGGATCACACCAAACACAGATCCTAAAGAAAGCAGAGCCTCCCCATCCCTCCCAGGTAAGAGCCCTCCCTCACCTGCGATCGTGATGTTGACTCCTCCCAGTCCAACCTGCAACCCAATATCAGCGCTGATCCACGCAGAACTGAAGGCCTTGTATGATGTGTTGGTGCTGACCTGGCCCACAGACCACTCAGAACTGAAATTCACGGCTAGGGTTGGGGAGTTAGACATATGGGAACTTAGAGAGGTCTGGGCATTACTGGGTTAGAGTCAGAAGGAGAGCTATGAGGGGTCCATGCCTGTTCTGGTTATAATCATATACTCATTAACTAGCCCAGGGTCTGGCTCATGGGAATTCTGCCAACCACACGTGTAGGATGCGTAGATGGATTAGAGTCCAAGATTTCCCGTGGTCACATTCTGTTTACCCTTCCCTCCCTTTCTCCCCATTTTAGGGTGAGTCATTCAGGGACTTGGGGGAGAAAGCGTTAACATAAACCATGTTGAGCAAATGCAGATAGCTCAACACAGAGACCTTCTGTCTCTCCTGTTTGCCTAATCACCCAAGTGAAGCAAGCAGCCCTCCCCCATTCTCTCTGCTTCTCTCTCCAGAGGTCTTCTGCCCACAGACATTCATTTTGACCTGCTTTCCCCTGAATAATAAGGTTAGGAAGGTTGAGGAGATGTTTCCTGAGGCCACAGCCCTCTGGGCAAGTATAAGAGTGAGGGGCTAAGGCCACAGCGTGAGGGGCTAAGGTGGTCTTGAAGCCACCTGAAGCTGTGGGGAAACAAGAGGAGGAGAGGTGAGTTGCTAAGGGGAGTCGATGGGATGGAGGCGGCCGCCCAAGCCAGCTGCACTTCACACTCACCCAGGATCACAGCCCCGATGAATAAGCTGGTCACCACCCGCAGCAGCCAGAACAGCCTCTGAGTCATAGGGTGGGTGGGTTCAGTAAGGAGCACCCTCCTTCCAAGTCCACCCTTCCTCTTTCCAGACTTGGGGGAGGGGCAGGGACTCTAAAACTGAGATCGCTTGGTCAATTGAGATCAGAGTGTCTGGCACAGAATACATGCTCAATACTATCTGTTGAATCAGAGAGCAGGGCGCTCTCTGCCTGGCGTGGTGGTGATGCTTTCTCAGCACCAGAGTCTCTTTTCTGAATCTGGACCCCTCACGCTGAGGCTGAGGTCTCTCTGGGGCTGGGGTCTCCAGGGCTGGGTTTTTTCCTTACCATCTTGCCCCGGATGCCAGGCAGGATGACGATGAAGGTGAGCAGTGCAGTCAAAAAGATGACGATGATGACGGCCAAGGTTGTGTCCATTGGGAAGGTTGGCTTGGGGCCAGCATAGAAAGGGAATGTGCGTCCAAAAGCAGCCATTTTGGTGGGAGGGTGCCAGGGGAGGCAATGCTGTGCAAGAACAATAGATATTGAGTGCCCTCTAAGTACCTGGCACTGCTCTTGGCGCTGGAGAAATGACAAAGGATAAGCCACACCAGGCCCCTCTTCCGTGGACCTCGCGTTTTGTGCCTCCCCAGACTCCACTGTTGCTGCCATCCCAGTGCCCCTCAGCCGGCCCTCTCCGCATCTGCCGGCTGTGGCAGACGAGGGTCTTGGCGACAGTTTCCATTGCCCCACGCTCCCTTCCTAACCTTGGGTTCCCTAAATCAGTGCCACCACCCTTGAGGCATCTCTATTTCTTCTGGGACTGTCTCAATAAATATAATTCTCTGTTATCTCCTTCAGGCCTCTATCTGCACAAGCAGATAGATGACAGAACATAAGAAGAGCTATATTTACTGTCAAGTGATGGCATAAGGGTGAAAGATGGTACAGATTATAAAAAGACTGGCTTTCTTCCTCTGTCCCCAAAGGAACTAAGGCCAGACAGCTCTGCTAAATGCATAATTCAACTATATCATCAGAGGACTGGTTTCCAGGCCTGGCAGTGTCCACATTGGTCTGTCCAGCTTTCTCAAGCACTCTGGCTCCTGTTCTGGCAACTGCAGAACAGTGCAGCTTAAGTGAGTTCACCTGAATGAAAAAGCACTGAAGGGGCCCCTGCCCTGTGCCAGGCCCAGTGCTGGGGCCAGATGTCTTTCTATTCCACACATCATCAACACTGGCCCTTCTCTTTGTTTCAAATTCTCAGGCCACGTTTCAGCTCAAATCCTGGCTGTGCTCTTCCCTGCCCACCCTCTGATCTTAGAGCTTGTTTAACTCTAGTTTGTCTCTTTGTCAATATCCTCTACTTAGGATCTTTGGAAAAGGGTACCTGAATTCACTGTGTTTATCTATAGTTCAAACAGAATGGGGTGCAAGACACACTATTACTTTTGGTACCACAAAGAAAGAAAAATATGAGTACTGCCAATTACTGGTAAGACATACCCAACACTGGTAAGACACACCCAATATCAGAAATGTCAAATGTGAAAAAGAAAATGCATCTTAGGATCAACAATCCAGTCTTGCTTATTTCCCTAAGTATGGTCTGTACTGGGGTGTTGGTTTGTCCAGGAGGCTCCATAATTTAGTCTGATCATGCATTGTCTTCCTAAGTGATACAGTGAAGGAATAAGCTGTGGAGTCAGGGAGCTCCAAAGGGTTTTAATTTTGCCTCTGCCTCTTGCAAGTGACTTGACCTCTACGGAGACCTGGTTTTATTGGAAAATGGAGATAATAACGTCTACCTTATAGCATCATTGTGAGGATGAATGACATTGTGTATATACAGGGCTAAGAACAGTGCTGGGAACTAATAAGCTACCAGGTTGGGAAGGAGGGGGCATTCATTACTCCATCTATCTCTTCTCCAGTCTTTCATGGAGAGAACCCTGGGCTGGAATCAGTTCTGGATCTAGCTTCAGTTCTTCACTTTATAACATTGGACAGGTAGTGACAATCTCACTGGCCCTTGGTTTCCTCATCTGTAACTGGATATGATGATCTCCAGGTCCTTTCTAGTTCTAATGCTGGGATTCTCCCTAGCTCCCAGCCTTCTCCTCTCCATCTAAGCTGGCCACTTCCTTTTGCTATCTCTGGGGGTAGCATGGTGTCAGGCAAAGAGACAGAGAGACAGACAGTTTTAACTTTTAATTTGGGCAGGTCACATAACCTCTGAGTGTCAGTTTTAACATGAATTTTTTGCTTTTTCCCTAACTTCTCAATTCTCCCATCCCAGAGGAATAGGTATCTCTCTTCTCTCGAATTCTGAAAATTCATCTTCCTGGCTCTATCTCAGTCCTGCCCGCCTTCTTCACCACTTTTTTTTTTTTTTTGAGACAGAGTCTTGCTCTGTCACCCTTGCTAGAGTGCCATGCCGTGGCATCATCATAGCTTACTGCAACCTCAAACTCCTGGGCTCGAGCGATCCTCCTGCCTCAGCCTCCCAAGTAGCTGGGACTATGTAGGCTTGTGCCACCGTGCCTGGCTAATTTTTCTATTTTTTGTAGAGACAGGTCTCACTCTTGCTCAGGCTGATCTCGAACTCCTGATCTTAAGCAGTCCTCCCAGCTTGGCCTCCCAGAGTGCTAAGATTATAGGCATGAGCCACCAGGCCCACCTTCTTCACCATTTTTATCATCAGTTATGCCTTTCCCCTTCACAGCTTTTCAGCTTCTCTTTCTCTGCCGGCTCCTTCTCCCAAGAATATGCTTAAATTTCTCCCATCCTAAAAACACAGTGACAAGGAACCTTCCCCCTTGATTTTCCGGGTCCTCTCCAGGTACCATCCTATCCTAATCTCTCCCCTTCACAGCCAGGCTCTTTGAAAGAATAGCTTATATTGGCATTTCCACTGCCTATCTCTTCATCCTATTACAATCTGACTTTTCCTCATGCCTGCCGTCTTCATTAGGTCACTAAAAGTTAAATCCAAAGGGAAGCTTTCACTTTCCACCCATCTTGACCTCGCTGTGGTATCGATACTGCAGACCACACCCTCTTTCTTATAACTTTTTCTCCTTGGACTTCCATGACACCATGTTCTCCTGCGTTTCTTGCCTTTGGCCATCCCCTGCTGGCTCCTCTGCTAGTTCTTTTTCCTCTCTATTAAACGTTTATGCTCCTCAGGAGTCTGTCTTGGCTTTTTTCCTTTAGCACTATTCAACATTTCCAGGCAATCTCATCCATTCCCATGGCTAATTGTTCTCAAATGTCTCCAGGTAGACCTTCCATGCACTCCAAACTCAAGAGGGCCAAACACCCCATGGACATTTTCACTTGGATGTTCCCTTCGTGCCTCAAATTTAACAGGCTGCAAACAGAACTTACTGTCTCTACCCCGTTTTTTATTCTGTTGTCTTTGTCTTTGACAGCATCAGCACTTGGTCAATCAAATAAGCCAGACACCTGGACCATCTTACCTCCTAAGTCTTTCTTGAAACTATCCATGCATTTCCTCCCCCACTACCTCTGCCCTAACTCAGCCTCATCCTCTCTTGCCTGGTTCCACAACCATTTTTCTAGTAAGCGAATATAACCATTTCACTTCTCTGCTCTGGGTAAAATCTAATCTTCTTTCTATCACATATAAAGTGCTTTGTAGTCTGTTCCCACCTAGCTCTGCATCTCCATCTTTTGCCCAGCCTAATCTACAGCCACACTGAGCTACTCGCCTCTGCCTGAATCTGACATGCTCTTTCAAGCCTTCATGCCTTTGTGTGTGCTATTTCCTTTGCCTGGAAAGCTCTCACACCCTTGGCAAACGTCTTTCCGCTCTTCAAGTCTCAGCTCATGTTACCTCCTCTGTGAAGTTTCTTCTGACGCCACTGGTGCCAATATTCCCACCTCAAACATTCTGATTGCATGTTAAACATACCTCCACGATCACAATAATTACATTGTATTCTAATCATCTGACCGTCTGTCTCCCCATTAGACTCTAATCTCTTGAGGGCAGGGTCTTTATCTTTCCATCCCCTGCATGTGGAATATACTAATGAGGTTCTGGATCAAATGAATGAATATGAATGAGTTCCTCTCCCCACAGGTGGCTTCTTCTGATTTCGCACACAAGAGGGAGCTCTGCTCCTTCATTGCCCTGTGCTATGCTTACAATTCAACGTTAACTGAGTAGCACCAACAGAGGGCTAAGGACTGGGCAAGAAGGGATTTGATGATCCCTGTCAATTTTTAGTGATTTCACAAAATTTTCAGAAATCCTTTTCCAATAGTTGGACTCTCTAAAACTGCGAAGACCTAAGCATGAATGTTCATGTTTATTTGAATCTAAAACATACATTTCAATCCAAGCTGAAGACAAGTAACTAAGAATTTTTGGATTAAATTATTTTGTAAACTATGTTATAGTGATATTTATTTTAAAGCAGATGTTTATTGATCTAAGAATTTTTTATTTATGACACCTAGACTGAAGCCATTATTTATGAAAGGCTATGAGAGCAAGGGCTATAAAATGTAAAATATCTTGGCTAATAAGGAAAATAAAGCAAAGTTGTTAATAGCAAGAACACATGTTATATGCTGGAATTTCAAAAACAAATGTTTCTAATATGTGCAAATAATAGATAATGTAATATATTTTTGTCAGGGTCACATATTAGTGTTTCTGCATTTATTTTAAAGGGAGTTTATAAAAATTCTATAAGAATGGCTCATCTCTGTTAAAATGTACTCCAAAGAAACACTAACAAAGGGCTTTCTGTGTCTTAAGCACAAAAGAGCAATGTTAACTTATTTCCAATTCTCCAAAATATTTATTTAAGATGACTAAAACAAAAGTTGGTGAAAAAATTTGTTTTGCTTAATTTCTTCTTGTACAATTTCATGACTTAAGTTTTCCTTAATCTACATTGCCTAATTTAAAGTTAATTTTTCATGACCCTGATCCTAATTTGGTCTTCAGTATTAAGCTAACAGGGCTCCAGCATGAAGAGGTGGGACTGAGGTTAAAGGTCCCCACATTCAGCAAGCCTGCTTTTCCTACACAGTCTTGTGTTTCCCTCAGGAACACCTCTCTCCCTGGCTTGACAAGTAGCATCTGACAGTAGAATTAGTTCTCATATGAGAAAATCTCATGTCAACATGAATTTGACCCACTTCTCTCTTAGCTCACCACCATGACTGGTACATAGTATACATAATGTATATTGATATAAATAAGCAGACACAAGATACGGTCAAACATACACCTACAAACTTATGTAACCAGAGACACAGACACAAGAAGGAAGCACCCGGACTGTCATTCTCAGTAATACAGACACCTATATTACTCCATCAGAGGCCCCTGTGACAAAATTAGGAGCTTTCTCTAATTTGGGATCTTCCTTTCTCACCTGACCTGGGGAAGAGGGAACACCATCTCCCTTTCTGGACTCCCTTTAAGCTCTGAAGGCTTTCCTCATGCCCGGTTGTATTATAGACACAGTTACCCAATCCTTGTCTGCCACAAGATGAAGTGGAGTTTCTGTGTGTGTATGAGGGTTGGGTAAAATATGTAAAGCTGCAATCTTTAAGAAAACTTAGGCCGGGCATGGTGGCTCACACCTGTAATCCTAGCACTCTGGGAGGCTGAGGCGGGAGGATCGCTTGAGCTCAGGAGTTTGAGACCATCCTGAGCAAGAGCGAGACCCCATCTCTACCAAAAAAAAAAAAAAAAAAAGAAAGAAAACTTAGTCTTGTACAAGCTCCAGCCTTCACCATTCTGTTAGGTGCTTTGTTAGTGCTCTGTGGCCTCTCTCACAGCTTGACAGGACTTTCTTCCTGAAGTCTTGCCCTTGTCCACCTCCCCCATCTGCTGGAACTACTAATTTTCTACAAAGGGGAAGTAAGTGACATGCTTGGAGTTGCTGGGATCTCTGATTTGTGATACATTGCTACCAGAATGTGATGGTTTATTTCTCTGGTTGAGGTAGACCCCATTAAAAGTTTACAGCTGTGGCTGGCTAAGGGGACCTGTCAGGAACTCCTGTCCTAGACTTAACCTCTTCCAGGAAAGGATGTGTGTGTGTATTTCTCGGTGTGTCTGTATGTGAATGTATATGTGTATTGTTGCACAAAAGTAGTAGTTAAGTGGAGAAATAGAACAAAATCTGGAAAATGGGGTTGGGGCAGGATTCCCCAACAGGGCTGATGTGGGTAAGGAGCTCGGGGGTGCAGAATCATGCAAACTATCCAGACTCCAGTTCAATATCTGTAAACCTTGTGGCGTTTATGGGCTTGTGAGATTTTCCTTGCCGCCTTAGTTTCTTACCAAACTTTCTCTTTGAAGAACTCCCACTTGATCAGAACTTGGTCTGGGTGGAAGCAGGAAGTGCGCCCCTAGGGGCCGAGGCAGGAGCAGCACTTCAAGACTCCCTCCCAACCCACCTAGATCGCACAGACCCCAGCAGCCGCAACCCCCACTACCCACACCCGGACCACCGTTCCCTACCTTCGCCTCTTGCAAACAATGTGTGCGTAGCAGCCTGCGCAGCTCACGTCCTCCTATGGAACCTCACTCGCAGCGATCCCCGGGCTGGGAGTAGGGAGGGAACAAGATCCCGACGTTCTGTCAACAAACGCGCGCGCCCTTTCTCTCGGCGAGGCTCCTTTCCAACCCCTACTCCTCTCCTAACTCACTTAAGGACCAGGTAGTGACCGGACAAACCAGGTCTTGGGTGTTTCCCTGTCACCCACTTTGAGCCATTCCCACCCTTCTCAGACTGCATCCGAGGCTCTGCGGCGCTGCCTCCCTCTCCCTGCCGCGGACAGAGCAGAGTCAGGTGCTCTGGGACCCTACTTCCCCGGGCCTGGCCCCATCCGCAGCCATCCCTCCAGTCCTTCCTTCTCTAGCCACCCCTCCCCAAACCCCGCCCCATGCCTAGCACCCCAGGCAGCTCCCGCGCAAACCTAACGATTCTGTTCCGGGTCTGACGGGGAGCGGGCACCGCTCGCAGGGCGGTGAGACCCCGAGACCTCACGGGGGTCCCCGGAGGGAGGATTACCACAGGCTCTTAGAGGGTTTTAGGATGGATGGATGACTTGCTTTGACGCCTGGCCTGATCTGTGGGTGGGCGTTGGCCGATGCTCTTGGTCTTAGAGTCCAGACCCGACGGTGGAGAGGATCTGGGGAGAGTACCCCCTCCTCACACCCTCTCCGTCTCCCACCCTCTCCCCAGGCCCATCAGACTTGTGGAACAGACTTGCCCTTTTCGCTGCCCACGTGGCCGCACTAGCGAAGCCCTCGCTACTACGGACGGGACATCTCCACCTGAGCCCTGCGAGCCCACGCCGTCTCACCTTGCGCACTCGCGCTCGGGTCCCCTGGAAGCACCTCTGCGGGTCCCCGAGCGCCAACTTCTATCCCGCCCCACTCCGCCCTGCCCCGCCTTACAGCCCGACGCGCCATCCCCTCCTCACCCCCAGCCCCGCCCGCCCTGGCGCAGAGCTGGAGAGGCAGCCAGACGAGAGCAGGCTTCGCGCGCCCAGCCGGGAGCCAGGCGGGAGCCAAGCCGCAGTCTCGCGCTCTAGGAACGCCGCGGACGCAGGTCAGATCTGGGAGGGCTTCTCCCCACCCGCGGGCCTGGGTGCTCTGTGGGAGGGAGCTCCAAGTGCAGGGCTGGGTCGGAGGAGCCCCAGCTCCGCCAGGTTTTTGAGAGAAGGAGAATTCTAACCGTCATGCACCTCCGATCTTATCCGAAGGCTAATATAGTCCCTGTTAGGGCCTGTCCTTTGTGCTACCAAAGTTTTGGGTAACTGGGTTCTTGGGGACCTGGGAATGTTGGGTGGCCTAGTTTGCTTGGGCCTAGGGGATCTCCTCCTGGCATCAGCGCAACATGCCAGGGAGGGAACTTAGGGCTTTTTAGGATCCAGGCTTTCCCCCTCAGTCCTCCCTTGGGACCAGGTTGGCCCCTCTATGGCTTTGACTCATCCTTCCCCCACCCTAGGTCCATCAGGGTCACCACTCTGGGAGTTGACTCTAGAAAAGTGGCCATTTGGGGTAAGAACCAGGGAGGCCTGTGTTATCTCCCCCTGGTTCTGTCACTGCCTGGGGCTTCACTGCCCTGTCCTGGGGTTATATCTTCCTTTCAAGGTTGTTGGGAAGTTACTGCTCCATGTTGCTGTATAAGTCATTAAGGGGCTACCCACCCACAAGGAGAGGTTATTAAGCATGCCCACCTTCGTCTTCAGGTTGTTTCCACAGCCTGGCCTGAAAGCCCAGCACATGTCCTTAGAGGTTGGGTAGTACTTTAAGTATTTGGAGCCCAGGATCCTGAAGACACAGTGGTGGGGGGAAGGGACAGGACAACTTGGATTGGGGAAGGACCACTATGGCCACTTCAGCATGTCCAGCCTTGCAGCCTTAACTATCCAGAGCCCAGCTCTTCATACACTATCAAAGGCCAGCATCTAGACAGACTTTGTAGGATGGAGTGGGTAGAACACTGAGCTTTTGAGTTACAGCAAGGCCTAGGTTTTCTCATTTGTTTCATGAGAGATGGGGAGTGGGGACGAAGTCACTTTCTGGGTTCTCTCCTCCGTGACTAGAAAACTGATCCAGAAGCCCTGAGGTTTGGCCAGAGATGAGGCTTTCCCTGAGCCCCCTACTTCCTCTACTCCCCCCCCCCTAATCTCCAGGTTGCCTTTAGGAGGTGCTCACTAGCCTTAAGTACTCCTTGTGCTACTCAGGAATCCCAGCCTGAGTCCCCTGCTGCCCCTGTTTCCCTTTTGTCCCTGGGTGGTTTGTTGGCCTGGGGAGATAACGCAGGAAGCCAGCACTGAAACACTTGAGCACCTGGCACTGCATCCCTTCTGCATCCATCCAGAGGAGCCAAGCTCCAGCCTAACCTTTCCATAGCGCAGTTGCAAAACACCTGTCACTTTTCTTGCTTTGAATGCAACCAGAGTCTCACATCTGATTCTGGCAACCACTCTGGGAAGTAAACAGTTCAGGTATATTTACTCCCATAGGCAGAAGAGGAAACGAAGGATCAGATCAGCTAAGATCCCACAGTGGACTGGCAGCAGCGGTGAGACCTCAGCCCCGTGTCCTGATTCCCAAGCAAGGCTCTGTCCAAGGAACACACTCTGTGGGAAGCTGGGCCAAAGCAAGATTTTCCAACTAATCTTAGAAGGTAGAGTTCATTAAGGCAGGGATTTCTGTTTGTTTTGTTCATCACTTAATCTACAGTGCCTAGGTCGGTGCCTGGTACATAGTGGGTGCTCATCAAGTATTTGTTGGGTGAATGAAAAAATCTTGGGAGAGAGTGAGTCTCTTGCACTTTGCTACCCACTATGGCCTTGGCCCAGCCCCAGGCTTTGATTCATAGAGGCCTGCAGAGGCCTTGGCCTGATTCTTCTGCACAGCTGGGACTTATTCTCTGTCCTGTCTTTTTCTAGAGTCTCCAGTTTGAGGTATTTGAACACCCAAGTCCCTATTATCATTTTCGTCATGGGCTTCTGCCTGGCTCTGGCTTGGACACTCCTGGTTGGTCCATGGACCCCCATGGGTGAGTACAGATTGGAGGAGAAGCTTGACTAAGAGCAGAGGACCCAGCATCCTCTGGGCTCCCCCAAGGATAGGATCTGTGTCATATTCATCTCTGTATCCTTAGTCCCTGGCTAACACAGTGCCTGGATATGACAGGTGCTCGTTTCTAGATTTTGAATAAATGAATGGATAATGCATTACAAATTATCCCCAAATACACAAAATTAGGGAGTCTTCAACTGCTGTGTCAGCACTTCCTATCTCATTCCTTACAGTTTGGAGGCCCTTTCTTTCTCCTCTATCGTCTCTCTCTTTCTATAAAGTAAAGGCCCCTGACTCAAATAGAAAAACATCGATTAGATGCACAAGACAACAAAGGATCTTGGGGTCAGATTGGACCCAATATTTTAATTTTTCACCAACGTTTTAAAACAATACGATCAAAACTAAAAATAATATAATCCACAGAGTTTCATCTTACTATCTTCAGCTTTGGACGGTTTCTTACTAGAATCTGAGGCTGCTCTCTGTAGTCTGGGTCTCTGGGGAGGGAAGTGGGCTTAAAGTGCCACAAGTTAAGTTAAAAAGAGCAAGTCCTGGATCATTAGGGCTGGGAAATACAAAAGCAGGAAGCAGAGAAAACCTCTGGAATGATCTGTCCTGGCTGGAGGTGACAGGATGGTGGCACAGCCCCTGTACCTTCTCCCTTGCCAGAGCTGCTCACATTCACAATCCTTCCGGCTCTCTTCTTTCCTTGGCCTTTGGTTTCCTTTTCTCCCCCAGCTCTTGCCTCTTATCCCCAAGGAGCACTCTTCTTGTACCCTCCCCAAAGGCTCCCTCCTTCTTGTGCCACCAGTTCATCTTATTTTAGAGATCACCTGTATGTGGCTGCCCTAGTCCCTGCTCCAAGTCCTGGACCCTTAGCTGGATTCTTTGCTCAAACATCAGGATGAGACATTTTCCCTCCCTGACCCCCAGGTGAGTGTGTGTGTGTGTGTGTGTGTGCGTGTGTCTGTGCGAGTGCATGTGCGGCAAGAGTAGCTCACATCCTGTCCTTGGTCTGGGTGGGGAGACGATCAGAGGACTAGGTCTCCCTCTGGCTGGCAAGAGTCCTTTCCTTTCCTC
>RJWJ010029367.1:0-20693 GCA_004363605.1 Indri indri
TGCCACCATAGACACAAGGCAGAGTTTGACTGCCATGGGGAAGAGGGAAAGGAATATTGAGAAAATACCACCTCAAGGCTCAGACACACAGGGCTTCCCTAAGATTGAGGCTCCACCAGGACAACAGGGCCCCTCTCCACCAGCCTAGCAAGCGGTGACAAGCTATTGCAGCCCACCACTGAAGGAGGAGCAGGAAACTGAAGAGAGGCTTTCCATCCCTCAACCTCGTGGCACTGTATAAAGGAATGGTTGAAAGATGAGAATGAATCACAAATATTGAGGAAAACCTCATAGCAACCTAACCTCCCAGACTAAACTCAAGGCATCCTTAGAGCAATTTGATGCTTATGAAGCACTGAAGGTAATCATAGCAACAACAAATCTCAAACTCAGCTAAATTCCTGACCAGATTGACATAATTCCTCTCACTAACTGCCCGAAAAGAGCTATGCCCATTTATGGGCACATATACTATTTACCTCAATCTTGTCTTTTCTAAACAATATCATAGACTGGTCTAAAATATGTATAATTATAATCCAAGATGAACAAGAGAGAAGGCAAAACAGAAGAAATAACTAAAGAAATAATGGTCTAGTATCCCCATAAAATCCTGAAATTAAAAAAAGAAGAAATAATAGTCTTGTTTTTTTCCCAAAATAAAGACATTAAACCACAGATTCAAGAAGTGACAAGAATCACTAACAAAAAACTAACACACACACACACACACACACACACACACATATCTAATCTAGACACATCATATTCAAACTGATAAGAACCAAAGATAAAATGAAAATCTTGAAGGCAACCACAGAGGGTTAACCACATTACATACAGAGGAACAAAGATACAAATGACTATATACTTCTCATCAGAAACTATGCAAGCTGGAAGAAAATGGAGCAACATCTTTCAAGTCCTGAGAGAAAAAAACCCACTCTGTCAATTTAGAATTCCATGGCAGTGAAAATATCTTTCAGATATCAAGTTGAATTAAAGAATTTTAAAGACAATGTAAAGTTGAGAGAAGTCAGTACCATCAGACCCATGCTAGAATACATGTTAAAGAAAGTCTTTCAGGCAGATACCAGTGAGGAATGCACATCTACAAAAAGAAATGGATAGTTCCAGATATTGTGAAAAATTTAAATGCAAAAGATATTTTTATTTTCTGACAAAGACAAGTGATTGTCTAAAGAAAAATAGTAAGATATTGTGGTATCTATAACATACTTAAAATTGAAATGTATGACAGCAATAACACAAAGATGGGAGAAAGGAATTGGAAGGGTACCAATGTAAAGTTTGTACACTATACTTGAAGTGGTATAATGTTATTTGAAGGTAGATTGTGATAAGCTAGAGATGTATACTGCCTAGGGTAACCACAAAGCCATTAGAATTAGATGTATAAATAAGTCAATAGTGAAGATAACTGAAAACATTTAAAAAAAATCAAATAGTAGGAAGAAAAAGAGGAGAAAAAGAACAAAGAACAGATGAAAAATAGAAAACAGCTAGTAAGATGGTAGCTTTATATCTAATCATGTCAATAATGATATTACATGATCCTGAACACCCAAATTAAAGGACAGAGATTGCCAAATCTGGGGAAAGGAGCAGGCAGGATTCATTTCAACTGTAAAGGCATAAATAGGCTAAAAGTAAAAGGATGAAAAAAGATATACCATACAAAGCTAAGCAAAACAAAGCAAGAGAGACTATGTTGATGTCAAATAAATTAGATTTCAGAAAAAAGAGTATTTCCAAAGCAGGAAGGGACAGTGCTTAATGATAAAATGGCTAATTCACAAAAAATGCATAAAATTTTAAATGTGTATGTATTTACAAGAAAGTTTTAAATACAGGGAATAAAAACAAATAGACTGAAAGGATAAATAAACAGAAATGCAATTATTATTGAAGATTTCAACACTTTTCTTTCAGTAATCAATAGAACAAATAGACGAAATATCAGTAATGAAAAGGAAGACCCAAACAACCAACTTTACCAAGTTGACATTTATAGAACATTTAATCCAACAGCAACAGAATGCACGTTCTTTTTTTTTTTTTTTTTTTTTTTTTTGAGACAGAGTCTCACTCTCTTGCCTGGGCTAGAGTGCCATGGCATCAGCCTAGGCTCAAGCGATCCTCCTGCTTCAGCCTCCTGAGTAGGTGGGACTAGACATGTGCCACCATGCCCGGCTAATTTTTTCTATATATTTTTAGCTGCCAATTAATTTCTTTCTATTTTTTTAGTAGAGACGGGGTCTCGCTCTTGCTCACGCTGGTCTCAAACTTCTGAGCTCAAACGATCCGCCCACCTCAGCCTCCCAGATTGCTAGGATTACAGGCGTGAGCCACCACGCCCGGCCAGAATGCACGTTCTTTTCATGTACAAATAGCACATTCACCAGAACAGACTGTATTCTGGACTCCTGGACCATGAGAAAACCTCAACAAATTTAAAAGAATTGAAATCATACAAAGCGTGTTCTCTGGCCATATTGGAATTAAATCAATAACAAATCTATATGGATCCTTCCCAAATATTTGGAAATTAAACAATGTACTTCTAAATAAGCCCTGGTAAAAGTGGAACTGACAAGGAAAATTTAACAGTACTTTGGGTCGAATGAGAATGAATATGTATATTCATTTTACTTAAACGTACCAAAATTTGAGAGAGACCCTCTTAAGTGGTGCTTAGAGAAAATTTGATAGATTTAAATGCTTCTGCTTCTATTAGAAATGAAGAAAAGTCTCAATTCTATTATTTAAATTTCCATGTTAAGAAGTAGGAAAAGAAGGCTGGGAGTGATGGTTCGTGCCTATAATCCCAGCGCTTTGGGAGGCTGAGGCAGGAGGATAGCTTGTGGCTAGGAGTTCGAGACCAGCCTGGGCAAGATAGTGAAATCCTGTTTCTAAAAAAAAAAAAAAAAAAAGAATGAGAAGAAGAAGGAGAAGGAGGAGGAGGAGGAGAAGGAAAAAGAAGAGCAAACAACCCCCTCCAAGAGCAGAAGTAAGTAGTAAAGATAATAGCAAAAATCAATAAAATTGGAAAAAGGAAAAATGATAAAAAGAAAATCACTGAAATCAAAAGCTGGCTCTTTGAGAAAATTAATAAAATTAATAAATATTTAGGCTAGAGTTTCTAAATCTTGGCACAGCTGAATTTTGGACTGGATAATTTTTTTGTTGTAAGTGGCTGTTCTACATAGGATATTTAGCAGCATTTCTGGCCTGTACCCGCTAGATATCTGTAGCACCTCCACCCAAATTGTGATGATTAAACATGTCCTAGACATTGCCAAATATTCCTTTTGGAAGGCAATATTGCCCCCAGTTTAGAACCACTTCTCTAGACAGGTTGATCAGAAAAAAAGGAAAGCAGATTTAAACGACCAATATTAGAAATGAAAGATGGGTCATCACTACAGATCTTGCTGATATTAAAAAGTTAATAAAGCAATATATGAATAATTTTATGACAATAAATACAATATTTTACATTAAATTGGCAAATTCCTTGAAAGACATAAATTACCAAAGATTGCTAAATAAGAAATAGAGAATCCAAGTGTCCTATTTCTATTCAAGAAAATAGCCCAGATTACTTCACCAAAAAATTCTACCAAACATTTAAAGAAGAAATAATTATTCTACACATATTCTTCTATTCTATTCTATTTCCAGAAAATAGAGTAGGAAACACTTCCCAATTTAATTTTGTGGGATCAGAATTATCTTTATAGAAAAACCAGATAAAGACATTACAAGAAAACTACAAACCAATATCCACCATGAACAAAGACACAAAAATCCTCAACAAAATACTAGCCAACTGAAACCAGCAGTACTTTAAAAAGATATGCTTCATGGAAAAATGAGTGTTATTCTGGGAAAGTAAGGTTGATTTGACATTTGAAAATCTATCAGTGTAATTTACCATATCAACAAACAAAAGAAAAAAAATTATATGACCAGTCTTAATAGATGCAGGGAAATCTTTTGACAAATTCCACATTATGAATTAAAAAATAACTCTCAGAAAACTAAAAATAGAAGAGAATATCTTCTATTTGATAAAAGGCATCAAGAAAAATCCTACAGCTAACATCATACTCAATAGTGAAAGACTAGATAGATACATTCTTAAGATTGGGAACAATGCAAAGATGTCTGCTTTCACCTCTTTTATTTAACAGGGTACTTCTATCCAGGACAGAAAAAGAAATAGAATATTTGCAGATGGAAAAGAACTAAAATTGTCTTTATTCACAGATGTTAAGATTGTCTAAGTAGAAAATCTCAAAAGTGTACAAAAAAGCTACTAGAAGTAACAAGTAACTTCAGCAGACTTTAGGATATAAAATTAACTGTATTACTATATACCAGCAATAAAAATTTGAAATTATTTTACAGTACTACCATTTACAACAGTATCAAAAACATAAAATGTTTTGATGTAAATATAACAAAATATGTACAAGATTTGAGTGCTGAAAACTTCAAAACACTAAGCAGAAAATCAAAGGAGATCTAAATAAATGGAGAGATTTACTATGATCATGGTTAGGAATACTGAGTTTGGAATACTCAGTATCTTTAAGATGTCAATTCTTCACAAATTGATCTATATATTCAGGCTCTTTGTAGAAATTTATAAGTTAATACTAATATGTATATGGAAAAGCAAAGGATTTAGAGTAGACAAAACAACTTGAAAAAGAAAAACAAAGTTAGAACATTTAAACTATCTGACTTCAAGACTCACTGTAAATCTACAGTAATCAGGAAGGTGTGATGTTGGTGAAAAAACAAACACTTAGATAAATGAAACAGAATAGAAAGTTGAGAAATAGACCCATGCAATTGATTTGCAGCAAAGGAATCAGGCAATTTGCTGTAGAAAAGTCATCTTACCAACAAATGATGCTAGCATAATTGGACATCCATGTGGGCAAAAAAGAAAAAATAACTTAGACCCTATTTCACAAGATATACAAAAATGTACCCAAAATGGATCATGGAAAAAATGAAAAACCTAAAACTATAAAGCTTTTATAAAACACACAGAAGAAAATCTTTCAGACTTTGGATTAGGCCAGGATTTATTTATTATGTAGGACACAAAAAGCATGGATTATAAAGAAAAAAATTGATAAATTGTACTTCATCACAATCACATTTTTTGCTCTTTGTAAAACATGTTGAGAAAATGAAAAACAAGCCACCCATTGGAAGAAAACATTTATTAAACACCTACCTGATAAAGGACTAGTATCCAGAATATATAAATAACTCTCACAACTCAGTAGTAAGAAACAAGCTGATTTTAAAAACGGGCAGAAGATATGAACCTACACCTCACCAAAGAAGAAATACAGATGGCCAAAAAAAAAAAAAAAAAAGAAAAAAGAAATTATGAAAAGACACTTACTGTCATTAGTCATTAGGGAAATGTAACTTATGTGCTCATATAGTAGTAACATTCATTGGGTGTTGGGCAGGTGGGAGTGGGGAGGAAAGGGTGGGTATAATCACATACAGGGTATGGTGTGCTCCATCTGGGGATGGACACGCTTGAAGTTCTGACTCGGGTGGGGAAGCGGCAATATATGCAACCTAAACATTTGTACTCCCATAATGTGCTGAAATAAAAAAAAAATTAAAAAACACAATCTATCTTTCAAAATGGCTAAAATTAAAAAAAAATCTGATAATCCTAAATGCTTACAATAATTTGGAGTAAGTGGAGCTATCATACATTGTCAAAGCAAATGAAGATTTTTAATGCCAGTTTGGAAAACAGATCGGCGGTTTCTTTTAAAGTTATGCATACACTTACTGTAGGACTTTAAAATCTCATTACTAGAAATTTACTCCAAATGAAAACCCATGTCCATGCAAAGACTTGAATGCAAATGTTTATACTGGCTTTATTCATAATCACCAAAATCTGAAAACAACTGGAATGTCCATCAACTGGGGAATGAATAAGCCAAATGTAGTAAATCCATTCAATGGAATACTGTTTAGCAATAAAAGGAACAAAGTACTGATGCATGCAACATTGATGTGTTTCAAATGCATGAAGAGAATGACACATGAAATGGACAAATTCTCAAATGGCTACCTACTATACGATTCCATTTAGATGTCCTTCTGGAAAAGGGAAAACTGTTGAGACAAAGAGCAGATTGGTAGTTGCCAGGCACTGGCAGCTGGGGAAGGAAACTGATTACAAAGGGACACAAGGAAACATTTTGGAGGGCTAAAAATGTTCTATCTCTTGTGGTGTTGTAAACACAATTGTATGCATTTGTCAAAATTTATGAAACTGTATACCTAAAAATGTCAATTTCACAATACGTGCAATTTATCTCGATAATCTTAATTTTGAAAAAAGTTAAAAATGGCATATAGAATGGAAGATAATTTTTAAGATTCAAAGTTTCTTATTCCTAAAAATAAACTGCTGATGTGTTGGCAAGTATAACTTCTGTCTGTTTTACAATTTCTTCGAGTTTTCACAGATTCCCTCAATGATGCACACGTAAATGCAGACTAAAAGCAAATATTTATCTTTCTGGATTTATCTTTGTTTTTCCTATCTTTCTTTACCTGGCTTTTAAAGATCACTTTACTGTGTAATTTATTCAAGATTAAATAATTTTTTCTTTGTATATTGTTGTATTTTTCAACTTTACTATGTTTACCATGTATTATTTTTATAATCAGTAAAGCTTACTAAAATAAGACGGTACCCCAAGTTACCTTAAGGTTACTATTTGAAGATATCTGACTTTCTAGAGCTACCCACACACGCACACATACACACACAGAGTCACTTTCTTGCAGCCAGCTATCTAATTTAGGTTGCTTCCTAAGGGACTCACAGATGTTGGTCACAGAGCAACTTTGCAACTGAAACGGTAACTTCAAGCAGGCTGTGTTGAAAGTGGTGCCTTTTTCTGACTTGCACAGAATATGTCTTCACCCATAATGTAGACAATGTGGCCTGTCTTATGTTCAAATACATACACCTACTTAAGCACAAATAAAAAATTCCCATAAGATCTAGGCTGCATTTTGTGTAATATGTGTGGGCCATTCATAGCTCAAGCTATTTTTCTCTATCTCATACCATGTTTAAATAGACTTCAGAGAGATGATAGGCACATTTTTAAAATAACACCTCCAATGAAAGATAAAAGGCATATAATATTTGAAAACTGTCTTCTCTATTATGAAAGAATCACAAAGAGAATCTAGAAAAATTGGAAAATGCAGATATATCTACACATTATCTATCTATCTATCTATCTATCTATCTATCTATCTATCTATCTAGCTATCTATCATTGCCCACATCTTCACTACTCAAGAATAAGCTTCTATTAACATTTTGAGTATTTTCCTTCAGGTATTTTTCTCTGTGCATAAACATCAACATACGTATTTAAAGCTATTTCATCTTCATGTTGTCTCTTTACTACTTACATTGGTAAAATAAAATTGCAGCTGCCTTCCACTGTCTACTCTGCTACTCAGGAAGCTGAAAATTTCTTATCGCATTCTTTTATTACTGGAAATAGTCAAGGAATTATAAAACACAACTCAGTAAGACCATGTGCCCTTTCCTTTTATTTATTCTGTTTTCCCATCAATTTGCTAATTTCCCAACATTTACTGAGCTCCTTTCTAATTTATCTCCTTTAGTTTATTATATCTATGATTGGAAATAAAAGAATATCAATGTTAACAGTGTTCTCTCCTCAATTGTGACTAATCCCATCCATAAGTGAAGCGTTTTCTATTCAAAGCAGAATTTGTGAGATATAATGTTTCTATTCCTTTAGAGTTTTATTTTTTAAACAGAGCTCCCTCTCCTTATTTTTTCCCCTTTTGTCCCTCTAATCCTTGAGATCTCTTGCTTCTCTTTTCCTTACCAATCTCATGTCTACAGAAGTTGCTGTGAAGTTTTAGAACTATTCTGTAGAATAATTTAAAACTCCACTATTTCCTCTGCAAAGATATCAATGCCACACAAAATGTGGAATTTCTAGAGAAAGCAATCTGGACACAGGTATTAAAAGATATAAAAAAGTCTTCCTTATGAACATGTAATTTCTAAATTAGCTCTTTTGAGTAAAGATACATTGGAAATGGAAATCACTGCACGCTGTTGAAAGAATTTCATTTTACTGCTAAATCAAAGCAACATTTACCTTTTCCATTGAGGACAGACAAAGGCCTATACAACGATTCATTTCATGACCTTCAAAAAGAAAAAGTCAAGTGTGCTGCCTTGTAATAAAATGGGAAACCTAAGAGACAGGTCTTATTACTACCTTGAAGGTCAGCAACTACAATAAAATAAACATTTTTTATTAACAAATGTTTTTAAAAAAATTTACAGGAATAAAATACACACAGAAATGACAGTATTCTGAAAAGCCTAGGACACAAATTGTATATTAAATTCAAAAAGAAATGCATCTCTCACTTTAAAACTGGAGTTCTGCTGCAGATGGGAGCAGCTGTCAAGCGGAGGTGACGTGGGCTCCATGGCGTTGGAACCTCCCTACGTCACTGATGGTGTTTTAGTCAGGGTTAAACAACAGATAAGCCAATTAAGGGTATCTCTTGCTTCTCTGAATTGTTAGTCAAAGTTTCCAGAACCAATGTAGAGGGAGAATTGATGCATTTAAACAGATTTTTGAAATGTCACATTTTACTTTAAAATTCAGACCTCCCAGCAATACAGTAACCTTTCCCAGAAGTAACACTGGGAATCCATTTTGGGGGAATAGTCTTGAGGTTTTGTTGTGAGTTCAGCTCCCAACTGCTACAAGCTTTTAAAATTGTATGATGCAATAACTTTGCTACGATTATCGCCAGGGTCAGCTTGAGGTCTGCCTGTTTTCCCACACCTGACCTTCATTTCATTTGCACAAGGGAATCTGGACTCCCTTGGAGAAATGAGGATACCTTGGGGACTCATAGTCCCTCGGATGCTGGGATTCATACTCTTTTTGAATACAGAGTGATCTGAAATCTCTTCCACCTGGGGCATGCGTGCATTCTAGGAGGGCAGGAATTTTGCTGGGGGTAGAAGGGAGTCAAAGGCTACTGTCTTCCAAGAGCATTCAGAGTTAGTATCAGTAAAGAAGGGGAGGGAGATGTGCATCAGTGAAGGTCAAGAACAGGTGGCTCAATGAAAGCAATGTAGTATGAGGAATTAGTTTCAGAGCTGTTAGAAGAGCTAAACAGCAAACAGAGGAAAGTGAGGTGAGCCACACTTTGCAAAGTGCTTTCCCTGGCTGGAAGGCCCAGGGGGAAAGTGGATTCAGCTCAGCCCTGTAGCTGGGGCTACCTGGCCAGAGGTGGAATCACCATGGAGCAGCCCAGAAGGAACTGGGTCCTAAGGGTAGAACTGCCTGGTGGGAGCTGGACCACTGAGGAGACTTGGCCTCCCCTGAAGATGCTGCCTGAAGCAAAGAGGGGGGAAAGTCATCCTGGCTTCTCATCTCCTCCCACATTCATCTTTGCCAGGGCCTCCTACTGCCCAGCTTCACAGAAAACAAGTTCGTAAGGGAGCCCAGGAATGTAAAATGCAGGGCTCAGAGCAGGGGAGGGGATGGAACGGATCATATCTGACGGCAAACAACTAAACGACCAACTCATCATGGCTGGGGTGCTGTCACACAAGAAGTTCCTGGGCCAGACTTCAGGTATTATTGAAAGTTTATCCACAAGAGAGACTTAAGCCTGAAAGACCAAGATTAACTTCTGGGTTACCAGAAGCTATATGCCACAAAACTCAGGTTGTTTCAAGCAGTGGCGATAAAGGGAAATGATTCTTGTACTTGAGGCAAAAAGGAAAGTGGTTCTTTAAGGAATAGTTTGAGCTCAGTGGCCTAGAAGGAGCATCAGGAGAGAGGAATAGTCCTGGGAACAAGCGGCGGTGAGGAATGATAGATGAAGGTGGCAGAGATGTTAGGGGCTCGTGCTGGGAAAAGCTCAGCCATAGCAGAGGGGACAGTCTCAAGGCTGACACAGGAAAAGCAGCAGCAGACATAACCCTGAAATCTGAAGGCGAGGAAGTTTGACAGTATTTTTTCGACCTGTTGACATAAAATGGTAGAGAGAGAACGAATCAGCCTTTGGAGGTAGAGGACAGTCATCGAAACCTGGGGAAATAAGGGTTCTGTAATTAAGAGACATATTGTATATATGGTAGTAATAATGATAGTAATAGAAATAATTGCTAATGGCTACTGGGTACTCACGTGCTTGGTGTGGTGCTAAGTTAGTACAGCATCTCATTTAATGCTCACAACAATCTTGTGGAGTAGATTCCCTTCTTATCACTTTGCAGACCAGGAGAGCAAAGCCTAATGTCAGGTCACATAGATGGTAAGAGGTAGACTAGAATTTGAACTTGGGCCATCTGACTTTAGAGGCTTCTTGTTCAACCACCACACTATGCTCTCCCACTAGGTAATTTTTGCAGTGTGATTATATAATTTCATCATTCAGTTCTTCTTTAAAAGGGATAAATTTGGAAGATTTTCTAGGTCATGCCCGTTACAGAAAGAAGGTTAAGTTTCCCAAGAAGCATGCATTACCCCCAAAGGATAAGACAGGCGTGTATCAACTGACACCCGAGAAGGGGTATTTTGTCACTAATTCTATCTGGCCAGGTGCCATCCATCTGGCTGTGCATCCTGCTTGACTTATTCAGTAATTTGACTCATTGAAGCAGTGTACATCACAGCCCACTACTTGGGAGCCCTCTTAAGAACAGAAATAAAAACTCTCTGCAGATGTGACCAAGCTGATGAAAAGCAAGGAAGTTTCTAGTTAGAAAGTACTGCCAATCCTTTCTCACACCATCTGAACTGATAATGCCAGGAAGGAAAACTTTCATGTAGCTTAATAGGAGGAACATTTCCGGAGGGAGCCAAGCCTCAATATCCATGACAAAGATCCTGGAGATAAACCTACGTGGCCCAAACTTCATCCCTTGCTCATCTTCAGGTAGCTACGATTTAGAATATCTGTTACTGAGGCAAATCAAAATATAATATCGGCAGCCAAATTTCAGCTGATAATAGGATGCTATGGAACTGTTCTCCTTTTGTTTGGGGAAAAACACAAAGAGTTTTACTGTGCTTTATACCAGAGACATGTACGAAAAATTACATGGCACTTCAGTTCCTTGAGGGTGAAGTGGAGCCACTCATTTGTCTAAATATTGATATTTTCAGCTAATAAAAAGGATTTATTGGCTAAGACACAAAAATATGAATCACGAAAGAAAAAGTTGATATATTGGACTCCGTCACAGTATCTTTTGCTTTGTAAAAAGATATTTTTAAAAAAATACAAAGCAAGGCACATGTTGAAAAACCATTTAATAACTACCTACTAAATAAAGGACTAGCATCCAGAATATGTAAAGAACTCTCACTACCCAATGATAGAAGGTAACAAACAACCTGATTTTTAAAAAATGTGCAAAAGTCTTCACCAAGGACAATATGCAGATGACTGACAAACACCACATAAAATGGTGCTTAACATTAGTAGTTACTGGGAAATGCAAATTATAATCACAATGAAAGATTATAACACACTTATTAGAATGGCCAATATTAAAAATCTGATTATCCTAAGTGTTTGCAATAATTTAGAGAAAGTGGAACTTTCATACGTTCCTCATGGGAATGCAGTATTTTACTGCCACTTTGGAAAACAGTCTGGAAGTTTCTTTTAAAGTGACATATACACTTACCATATGAGTTGCATATTTAGAGTACAATGGGGCTTTGGATCTCAATGTGACTCAGGGTACAGGGTGGTATAGCAGAGGGGTGGGATGTGTTGATGCTTCACCACCATTGAAAAACTCAAGCTTGTCTCTTATCAACAGGGAATCTGCACCTTTGCTATTAATCAGCCCCATTTTTTTCCCTATCCTTTATATGACACTATTGACCAAGGCTGAGAGGGAAGTACAGTTTTTGTTTTAAAGTATTAAATTGGATGTGGAATTTGTTAGGTCACCTCCTTGCCATGGCAGCTCTGTATTATAATTTGCATTGAAGTTTGACTTATTGAATAAGTCCTTATTGATCACTTTACTGGGTACTTGGGCAAGGAAATAAAAAAAAATAAAAGACAACTTTAGACTTCTCTGGAATTCATAATAACTATTGCATGCTGACTGCACTACAAAAAAGTACTGAGAGTTGTATATATAGAGAGCCTCTCATTTATTCTTCACAACAATACTATCATCTCCATTTAATATACAAGGAAATGGAGGCTCAGAACAGATGAGTAACTTTTCCAAAGTCACAGTAAGTAAGGGGCAAAGAGGAATTTGAAACCAAGGCCTGTCTAACTCCAATTCCAAAACCTGAGCTGTTGGTCACAACATTGTTGACCCAGCTGGCTGTACCTCTGACCTTACTGTTCACTGCCTCCATAGCCAGCCATTTAGTTTTCTATTTGCTTAACTGCTTGTCAAAATCTAAAAAGAAGAGGAAAGGGAACATGAAAATACCCACAGAGATATATGAGCTCGAAAGAATAATCATTTTTTTTTAAAAATAGAAAATAAGAAAAAAGAACCCATTAAAATGATAAGAAAATAAAACATTTGCTTAAGCTGAGTCTCATACAGCCCTATCTAGCTCCTAAAATGTCAATATTAGAACAAAGGCTGACATTTGTTTATAGTTCATGTCATGATGGTGATACTAAATGATATAGACTGGGCTATGAGCCACTAATGGAAACCTCAGGACTAGGTAAGCTGAACAGCCCCTCCTATAGTTCTGATCTACATTTGAATACAACAAAGAAAAATAAAAGCTAATTAGGCCAACTCCTTTTACTTTGATTTATTGCATTAATACATTAGTAGAGGCATTTGGCAAAATAATTAAATAAGATTAAAATAGTTTTAATTTTAAAATCAAAATAATTTAAATCAGCTTATTAAAACCTTTCTCATTTTCCACCCACCCACTTTTTCAGTGAAAAAATCTTGGTCTAGTGAAGTTGGGGAGGATGTCTAACTCCTCCTACATCCCCAGGACACAGCATGAGTCTGGAACAGACGGTTCAGTAAGAGGTTTCTTAAACTGCATTGTAACTATAAAGTCCCATATTAAGTAAGGTTCCAGAGTTGGTTAACAGCAGGTAGGCTAAGACTTCAAATCTCTAGTCTTTTCCTCATTGTGAAACACTGCTTCCAGTTTGCTTGATTTTATTTAGATGGGTTTACATTTAAGCACCAGTATTTAGACAGCACTTGTTTTTCCCTAAGCAGTCTGTTTATAAACTTTCAGAGATAGTTATGGGTAAAATGAGAATATCCTTCCCTGTACTGATTTATATTTATTAAGCACTTACTATGTGTTACAGTGTATGCTATGCATTTTACATAAAATACTTCATCACAATAACCTGTTTGCAGATGAAGAAATTGGGGCTCCAAGAGGCCTTAAGGACCTGTGCGTAATTACAAAGTTATTAATAACAAGAATTGCTTGGAAATGAAACCCAGGTCTGCCTCCTGTTCCCAAAGCTCATGCTCTTAACCCCTTCACCATGACTTTCTGGGTCTATTCTTAGACTCTGGCATCATATACTCCTGTTAATACTTTCTCTCTTCAGACAAGTCCATTTATATTTATATTTAAAAATATTAAATTGTACTATTAGGTGTGGCTATATTTAGCACAGCATATTAATTGTGAGTATGGCTTCTAGATTCAGACCACCTGGATTCAAATTCAGACTCCACATATATTAGCTGTTAGACCTTGCCCAGTGTGCATAACCTTACCAAGCCTTCAATTTCTTCACATGTAATAAGGAAGATAGAATGGTCCACCTGGTGATACTGGATGGTCATGAGGATTAAGTGAGATGAAGCATGTAAAGCATTTGCCTGACTCATAGCAAGAGTTCAATATTTCTGTTATAAAGTGTGTGAACTCTTCTGAAATAATTTGGACATATGACTCCAGGTATCCAGAGAGCCTGAACAGAGATGTACTTAAATTCAAGTCTTTGTAAAACTCAAATTATTGCAACAATCTTCAGATAGTCTTTAACCCTTCTCTATACATTGTTGTAATCTACATATTGTAATCTACACATTACATACACTATAATATAAATTTCATTCTACACGTTGTTGCTAAATGAATCTGATTATGATCCTCCCTTGTCTAAAATCCTTCCCTTCTCTGTAGAACAGCAGTCCTCAACCTTTTTGGCAACAAAGACTGATTTCATGGAAAACAATTCATTCGCGGATGGCAGGGTGGGGGGAGAGGTGGGTGGTGGTTTTGGGATGATTCAAGTGCATTACATTTGTTGTGCACTTTATTTCTATTATTATTACACTGTAATGTATACTATAAGCCTGCCACCATATACAACTTAATTGTCACTTGCCACTCACTGAGAGGGTTTTGATATGAGTCCGCAAGCAATTGGTTTATTATGGTCTCTGCTCAATGAGACCTCTCTGCTAATGATAGTTGTATTTGTAGCCTCTCCCCAGCACTAGCATCACTGCCTTAGCTCTACCTCAAGTCATCTGGCATTAGATTCTCATAAGGACCACAACCTAGATGTCTCGCATGCAAAGTTTACAGTAGGGTTTGAGCCCCTATGAGAATCTAATGCCACCGCTGATCTGACAGGAGGCAGAGCTCAGGTGGTGATGTGAGGTGGTGATGGGTAGCAGCTGTAAATACAGATGAAGCTCCTCTCGCTGCCTTGCCCACTGCTCACCTGCTGCTGTGTGGCCCAGTTCCTAACAGGCCATGGATGGATACTAAACAGTCCGCAGCCCGTGGGTTGGGGACCACTGCTGTAGAAGACCAAGACAAAAGAGGTCCAAGGTGAACCTCCTTAGTGTAACAACCAGATCTAGAATTTAACCTCAACATACTGCTTCACTTTGTATAATCAATGTTTACGCCAAAGTGTATCACTTGGTATTCCCAATATAAATTATTTGCTTTACCCATGTTCCCTCCCACATATCTGCATGTCCAAATCACACCTATTTCTAGGGTTGAGTCAAACTCCACCCCCTCCACATCTTTCTTGACCCCCTCAGCTGGAAGTGTTTTCTCTTACTGTAGTACTTCTTAGTCTTTACTGTGCATTAGAATCACCTGGAAGGCTTATTACAACACACTTCGGCATCCAACCCGAGTTTCTGATTCAGTAGAAATGGCGTGGGACCTGGGAATTTGCATTTCTAAGAAGTTTCCAGGTAGTGTTGATGCTGTAAGTCCAGGAACTGCACTTTAATACCACTTTCCTAGAGCATGTTAGCTTATGGCATTTACTACCATTTGTTTTGCATTTCAGTAGTGTATGTTCACTTTATACCTCTTATTAGAGAATAAACAGCTGGAGAGCAAGATCTGTGGCTAATTAACTTCTGTACCTCTCTCATAGCATTAGCAAATAGGGGGCTTTTAACAATGTTGTTCGGCTCAGTGAATGCTCATGGCATGGGAAGATGTTTCTTGTTTTGAAGTCTGAAGAAGGCGACATATGTGTGGCCTATTTTCAGGCTAAAAGAGAATGAGTATTTACTGAGGACTTGCTATTTGCAAGATTCCAATTGAAATATTTTACATATCTCACTTAATCCTCATCATAGCTTTGGGGGATGGGCACTATTATTATTTTCATTTTATAGATGAGCAGCGACTCAGTTGGTAAGTAATTCCCCAAGGTTCAGCTGGTTAGCAAGAGGGAGGACTGGGATTTAAACCAGGCTCTGTTTCCAAATCCCAGCTCTTAAAGCCCATGCTCTACTGCCTCCTGCTGAACGATGTGTGCTTGGCAAAGTCATGGGTTTTAATTTTCATCATCAGCGGGCAGCAATGGTATCCTTTAATGCAACGTGGATAGTAGGTAGGTCAGTTATCCTGATACAGTTACAGATCTGGCTTCCTGTGATTTATGTCTTGTATGGCCTAAACTTAAAAATATACAGGGCTTAATTTGAAATCATAGGCAGAAACTCAAATTATCAGACTATGTATCTAGGGAATGGTTGACTTCAATGTCTTAGGCTCATTAGTCAACACTAGGATTCTCATGCACATTTCCATCCATTCAAAAATGATGATGAAATTAAGTATCATGTAAGACATCACAGAATCGGATTTGCCCAACACAAACACATTGTCTGATTGACATAAAGAAAAAAAGAGAAAGAATAATAAAAAAGAAAGCCTGAGTAACTGGGGTCAGAAGAAACATTCCATAACTAAAACTATTTGCTTCAAAATCATTTTAAGACTCTCGATTGCATTTTTTTAAAATTATAATCTCGGAACTTAGATTAAAAAACAGAAATGGCCAGGTTCAAAATGATGCATAAGAAGCATCTGTAATAAAATATGAGAATTTCCAAGTAAAGGTGTTTTGAAGTAATAGTAGTTGTAGTTTTCTAGGCATTTTGAAGTGCTTTTAAAGCACTACATTTTCTGGCTACTTGACTTTTTGGCCATATTACTAAGAAAAAAATGTATGTTTTAAAGAAAGAAAGGGACGAACAGTTTCTGCTGTGAGATTGCTCGATTGGGGCTGTAGGCAGCATCCTATGTGGAGATGCACCCAAAAAAGCTGGTGTAGCAGAAGGAAAGATCTAGAAGAGTCTTACAATCTGCAATGTGGTCTGAATATCCCTTTGTTGACTCCCTGAGCTGAAGATCATTACTTGATTATAATTAGCAAAATACCCTGCTGTTATGCTATTTCAAACAACTGTGAGTTTGCACTCTATTAAGGAGCAGATGAAAATTGGTGTAGTACTTGGAGCTATATTTGATTATCCCTCGCAGTTTTTGTCCCCAAGATTTCTGAAAATTGTATGAGATCCCAGGGGCCATGCTATTAAACCCCAAATAAAATAAACCATTGGTAATCCTGGTAGTTTGATTTTACCCAACAGTTTTATGAATATGATCAGAGAATTTATTGTGGTAAAAATGAGCTAATTAATATTTTCTTCATGGCTCATGATTTTTTTAAAAAGGTGATAATCAACAGTAAGTTCAAATTAAACATATGTTCATTGAAATAGCAACCTA
Organism: Indri indri; assembly: GCA_004363605.1. Lineage (NCBI taxonomy): Eukaryota > Metazoa > Chordata > Mammalia > Primates > Indriidae > Indri > Indri indri. The sequence goes on from RJWJ010029367.1 coordinate 17,166, forward strand.
TAAAGGGAAATAATCATCTTTGTTTAGAGTTATAAAAATAGAATAATAAACAACATTAAAACAGTATCTGATTTATGACAAAAATAGGTTATATCAAGATGTACTGAAGGATGTCACTGTTTACTACATACAGGCCATTATGGACTTAAAGGGGACTGGGCTTCAGAGAAGCAATCCCAACAAGGAAAACCCTCTATGTCTTGTTTCTCGTTTCCCTACATGGTAACTTCAATACAAAATTTTCTCTATTAGAAATTACGTATTTTCTGTTAGCCAATGTGATGCAAAAAAAACTTCTTTTCAATTGATGGTTATAAGAACTCAAACTCATTTTTTTTTTCAAAAAGTGATTGGACATATTTTCTATAAAAGTGTATGAATTTCCATAGATAGTTTTCTTCAATCGACATGTGAATCTTTTCCTTGGCAACTGTAGATGACTGATAGCCAATTATTAAATACAAGATGGATGAGCATGCCCCGAACGAAGGTAGGAAAAGCAAACTTCAGGGCAAAAGAAGATGCAGCCCCTTTCAGATGGCCTGGGTTTTGAGAACATTTTTTCAGCCTGAAGGCTGGACTTTCCACATTACATGTTTTTGTGAGAACAGTGAAGGTTAAATTCCTTTCCTCTATCTTCGCAGTCTACTCTGTGACCTCAATTTTCCACCAGCTTCGGGGCTCCTGAAGAACATCAATGTGTTGCTTCCCAGGAAAGATAAATGTGAAGTAAATCCTAAATGCTTTGGGGCATTTTGAATCCCCAAACATCCTGAACTTTTATTTGCCAGCAACTGTTTAAAGTTCAAACTGGGACAGATGATATGTTAGAACATGTATCTGTGTATCTGTAGCCCACAGATACTTTGGCATTTATTCCTCCTTCGTTCTCCTGGGGTTTTAAGGCCTACTCCTTTCACTATGGGTGAAAAACCCCTCAACTTAACCATTTAATGCTGAAAGATCCCCAGTTTGGTTTGGCAGATTAAACATTGTTTAAAGTAACGCATATCCGTGGGGTGTGCTGTGTGGGGAGAGGGGAGACAGAAACATCGTCTAAGTACTTTATATAATTTCAGTTGATTCTGAAAACAAATTATTACTCCCACTTTATAGTAAGCTGAGTCTCAACATAGTAAAGCGACAATATTAAACCCCGTCACAGAGAGGCTGGACAGCTAGGAAGTGGTGAAACCACCCAGGCTTGAAACCACGTTGGGCTCATTCCAGAGCCAAGCCTTTTCTCACCGTACTACACCCACAACACGCACAGACGTCAGCGGGAAAAGGTTCATAGCTAGATGGGTCCTTCGGCCTCATCATGTGAAACAAGTTTTAGACCAATGGTTTCATTTTCCATTTTAGCAATTTGGGCATCTCTGATAAATCTACACAGTTTACTTACAATGGGCAAAGAACATGCAGCTTTTTTGTTTCCTGTAGTTCACTGAATCTCCTAATAAACTATACTGCACTAGGCAGGGGGCGACAGGCATGGAGGGACACACTGAATCCAACTTGCTAAACTCAGCTTGTCTGTATAAGGTGAACATTCTGTTCAGGTAACTCATTTTTCTTAAATGCTCACTCCTGTCTTTTGTCGCTGCCCAGAAGCCATCTTGTGTGAGATGACATCGTGTGTGACCTCGTGGTTGTGGGAAAGATAGGGTGGGGGCGGAGGGAGCGCTGAGCCGAGTTTGCAGCGACGGTGCTTTTCCCATCTCCTCTGCGTTCCTCACTGGGTCCCTTGCCCGCCTGCTCTTGGGCGCCCTCTGGAATCTGATGCTGGCGATGCAGCCGGTGGGCGTGCAGTCCGTTCTCAGGGTAGGAACCTCGGCTGCAGGGTCACTTCACATCCGCCACACCAATCCCCTTTATCAAAATCCCCAGTTAGACCGCAGTGATTTCAATGCGCCACCGGGACTGCGTGGAAAATCTAGGGGCCCTTGTAACCTGCGGGGGAAGCCGGCGTGGGCTGGGAGAGCTGCCCCAAACCACTGTGCTGCCGCTGGTCCGCTGCTGAGCCCACCCCGGTCACTGCTGGGGCACGTCGTGAAGAGTCTCCTTCCAGGGACTACCACCCTCCTCTGACTTGAGTCCCTCCTCCAACCCCACCATCACCACTTCTCTCTCAAGGCTGGAACAGGAGGCGGGGGGACACCGGTCTAAAACTTGCCTCCCTCCCTTTTTTCCATGTATAGGAGTCAGGGTCACTTGTTTGGGTGGTGGGGACCTAGGGGTGGTAGAAATGAGCTTTCTACCTCTTCTTCTTGCTTTTACAGAACTTCCCAGACAGCATACCATCGTCTTTCATGAGACGGCATCCATTACTCTGATTCCATTTGGCTAGAATGGCAGAACAGCTCAGGAGAACACCCATTTATAGGGTAAGAACCCCACACTATTTTAACAGTTTCAAAACCCCAGCCAATTTTCATGTGTACACAAAGTTATACATAAGAAATGATGGCTACAGTGCTGAAACAGAGCTATGTGTTAGTACAAATTGATTCTGAAAGAATATATGAAGATTCCCACTCCTGGAAGAATCTTTGTATACTATTGGCAAGTTTACTCACTGCTTAAGAGAAAGATACCAATATTTTAAAATATTGTCAAGAGTCTAGGCAAATTGATTCTGAAATCTCCCATCAATTTTGCCTTTCAATCAGCAGGTTTTGAGCAATAGCATGTGTTGGCATATTATTTCACTAATCTAATAACGCCTATGCAGATTTCACTGTTCTTTCTATATTAAATGATGTGAAACAATCATTTTTTGGATGTATGTTTTGAAGTTTTGTTGTTTATTAATGATGTTACATTATGTGCTGCTACATTATATGTATTTTTAGAGCCTTTAATTTGCTAATATGCACCAGAAGTTTCCAAGAAAGGGATATAGTATCAAACACTGTTTTAAAAACATGGTTGACTATACAATCATTTTCTTTGTTTGACAAGGATTAGAGGGATGGAAACTAGGTCCCATAAGGAAAGGTCAAAGTAACTAACTTTTCATTTATTTATTTTGTTTTGTCTGTTTTATTTTGCTTTTGCAAAGGACAGAAAAAAGTGAGAGGTTACTTTTAATTTATGAAGACTTTTAATTAAAAAAATGCCTAAACAGCTTTCCTTGTCAACAGCAACTAACATAAGGATGAATAGAATTTAAGGAGCAGGTAATTTCAGTAAGAAATGAACTAGGTATTCCTGATCACCAGAAGGAAAAATATAGCAATGGATCTCTAAGGAAGATTTGAGTCCCTAAAGACCTTCCAGATCCTTAGGAAGTTTGAACACTCACTTTGCCAATTGTAGGATGCTATATCAGGTTGGAATCTGAATTAGCTCATCCCTGTTCAGAACTTTGCAGTTGATCCTGATCTTTCAGAGTTATTAGAGGAAACCCAGCACCCATTTGAATTCTGCAGTGAGGACGGCAGAAATATTATGAAGATCTGACTGTGCTTTGGTGTGTGAATTCTCCATTGTGTTCAAGACCTTGAGTCTTCAAAGAGGTCATCA
>RJWJ010029368.1:0-20613 GCA_004363605.1 Indri indri
ACATCCTTAATTGCTGTGATGCTAATACTGTATCACACTAGCAACCAGCCATGCCCAGCATAGATCCTGCAGAGGAGACCAAAGTAAGCCAAAATCAGAGTTGGGGACCCAGGCCCGGGGAACTAAAATATCTAAAGTCTGGGAAGAAGCTCTAGGAAACTGGAACCAAAGGTGACCAGGCCAATGGGACTGAGGACCAGACGGAGAGGTCTCCCAATGGACAGTGAAAACACCAACAATGACGTTCGTGTAGCACTTTCTGTATGCCACATAGTCCAGACCCTCATTATGTACTAAGTCATTCCATCCTCACAGCAGCCTTGTGCAGTAGGGACTGTTTTACCCCATTTTAGTAACTAGGAAGCTAAGACACAGAGAGGTTAAACAACTTGCACAAGATCACACAGCGAGGCAGCAGGAACCAGGATTTGAACTTCAGTCTGGCCCCACGTTTCACCAACTCATTGCAGGATCAGTGATGCCCTAGGCACAGAGCCAGCTGGCCACCAGGGCCCTGCTCAGACACATCTGGGGACAGCATTGCACTGTTTCCTTAGGCCCGGTTGTCCAGGCAGTGTTCTCGTGCTTGGAAGGCTCTGGCTTATCTTGGGCTTGTAAGTTTCTCCACAGCACTCAAGTCCACCCATGACTCATTGAGCATCCCCTTCTCCATTCTCAGCGTCCCCCTCCTGACTTTGGCACGGCCATCACCCTCCCTCCCCATGGTCCGGATGAAGCCTGCATCCCCTCAAACTCCAGCCAGTCCTGTTCTCCAGACACCACTGCCCGGCTCACAGGGCCTCAGAGGAGGCGCCCAGGCAGGTCAGTGTCTTCTAAACAAACACGCTGATTTTTCACACAGCTACTGCCTGTTCTCTGTTGAATCAGGCAAAGCAGGCTGGGCTTATTTTCCCAGATCTCCCAAGAATGCCCCTCGGCACGTGCAGTCTTGCTCTTTCCCGGCCTCATAAAACACAGTATTTACACAGGTGTGGAGCAGGGGCTGCCCATCTGGGCCAGGCCGGCACCTCTGCCACACGGAGCTGTCCTGGGGGCAGGTCCGCCCCTACAACTTTGTCCCAAGGATCCCCAACTCTTCTCTTCAGGCTTTTGCCCACGAATATCCCCAGGAGGGGGCTGGAATAGGAAAGCAATGTCAGAGGAAGGGGATTCCAGGTTCAATTAAGAACTAACAAACTCCGAGTAAGAAGAAGTGTGCCCAGGTGCATTAGAAATCTGCTAAAGGGGCATCATTTGAGTTGATAAATATTTATTGAGCACCTATTATGTGCCAAACATTCTTCTAGGCACTAAGAATACACCAGTCAACAAAATAAACCAAAAAAAAAAAAAATTACTTGTTGGAGACAGACAAGAAACAAGAAACACAGGAAATAAGCAATATACATAAGATGTTAGAAGCTGGTATGTGCTGTGAATTTTAAGAAATTTTTTCTAAAGCAAGATAAGAGAGATTAGAAGTACCGTGGAAGAGAGGCAGGTTTGCAATTTTAAATAAGGTGGTCGGACTGGGTCTCCCTGAGAAGGTGGCATTTAAGCCAAGACGGGAAAGACATGGAACGAGTTAGCCAGGCAGGTGTTGAGGCCCAACCAGCCAGTCCCACTGCTCCAGGCAGGGGCGCTCTGGGTGCCGGGGGAGAGAGGAGGCAGTGCAGGGCAGGTGGCAGTGAGCTCACAGAGGTAATGCCGCCAGATCACGTAGAGAAGGGTACTCAGCCTTGGCATCACTGACGTTTGGGGCTGGGCGCTTCTCTGTTGTAAGGGGCTGTCTTGTACGTCACAGGGTGTTGGCCACCAGCCCTGGCCTCTACCCACTCAAGGAGCACCCTCCACCCAGCTGTGACAACCAAAAATGTCTTCAGACACTGTCAGGGGGTGGGGCAAAATCACCCCCGGTGAGAACCAAGGTGCCAAGGAGTGACATCCCTAGCCCAAGGTCACTTTGACTCACACCAATCTCATACCCTGCTAACCTGTAAGAAGGGCTGAGTGCTGAGGTTCTGTGTCCGGAACCAGCCTGGATGGAGCCGGGTGTCTCTGAGCAGAGCACGTACACACAGCAAGCGTCCTGGAGCCGCGCCGGGTCTCACCGCCAGGCCTGCTCCTCCTGACAGTATCTGAGCTCTTGTCCCTCCGTGACGCAGCGAATTTACACATCCCTAGTCTCATCCCTGCTCAAGACACGATCCCAGGAGACCGCGAGACCACAGAGCGTGAGGCAGGTAACCCGCTAGCATGCCCAGCTGAGGATCCAGGCTGCCCTGCATTAAACTCAGTTCTCCCACTTCCCACCTGTGTGCGACCCTGCAAAGTGGGGATGTTCCTTTAACCTGTTTCACGTGGCTGTTGAGCAGCTTAAATGGGAAAACCTTTGTGAAGGCATCTAGCAAAGTGCCAGGCACAGGGTAGGCTGTTACATGCTGGTTTCTCTCTAAACACCTTGTCTCGGTTTCCCAGGGCTGCCCTAACAAACCACCACAAACTGGGTGGCTTAAAACGACAGGGATCTGTTCCCTCAGGGCTCTGGAAGTTAGAAGTCTGAAATAAGGTGTCCGCAGGGCCACGCTCCTCTCAAGGACCCAGTGCAGCATCTTCCTGTGTCTCCTCCAGTTTCTGGTGGTTCTGGGTTTCCTTGGCTCGTGGCAGCATCGCCCCAATCTCTGGTCGGTCTTCACGCAGCGTTCTTCCCTGTATCTGTGTCTCTGTGTCCTCCCCTCTTATAAGGACACCAGTCGTTGGATTTAGGGCCCAGGCTTCTGCTACCAAGGGAGGCCACTGGTAGTCTCGCCTTTCACACAGTCTGTGCCTCTGTTTCCCGTCCTGCAAACGGGACCTTCCTGGTCCCTGGGCCACGTGCCCAGGTGATATCCTGGGGCTGACCTAGGGCAGGACAAGGAGTTTGCCTCCCTGGCGTTTCCTATGCTGGGTTGGCCCGGAGGACGTCCGTGGCCTGCGAGGGAGCCGCGGGGGCCACGTTAGGACTCTCTCCCTGCGCCGGACTCGGCCGCGGTCAAACCTGAGCCCACAGCGCCCCCTGGCGGCCGCGCGCCCCCGCCCGGCTCCCGGTGCTCACGCAGCCGTGCGCGGCGGAGGTGGCTGTAAATGAATTTAGCATCAGCACAGTTATTTAAATTGTTTTAATTAATCACAGATTGAGCAGTAAATGAACCACTAAGTGGAGAGAGAGCGCGGGAGCGAGCGAGCGAGCAAGAGGTGAGGGAGGCAGGCGGAACCGCGGCGATGGCTCTCGGGGAAGCGCAGGTAGCTTCCGCGGGGGCAGGGGCCCAGGCGGGGTCGCCGGCGCTGCCTCCCGCTGCTGCGCGACACGACACGCGGGGCGGAGGCGTCCCGGCCCCAGCGGGGTCAGGGGGCGCGGAGCCCGGGGCTACGGGCTGCTTCTCCCTGACAAAAAGGATGGAAGTTTGGCTAAAGGGAAGGCGACGCAGGAGGTGGGAATAAACTCAGAATTAATAATAAACACGTGCCTGGCACTGTGTTCAGCACCTCTACACCCGTGTCGTAGCTAAAAAACACGGTTTGAAACACCAGGCCTCCTCCCAGCAATGCCACCAGCTCACCGTGCAGCCTTCACCTTGCACAGTGCCCCGGACCTGGCTTCTCCGCCCGCGTGCTGGGCGCAGACTCACACAATGGAAAAGACAGTGTCTAGACAACTCACAGATGGAGGATTCTTTTGTCTTGGGCAGGACATTTCAATGACTCTCTGGGCCTGACTTTGTCATCTGTGGAACAGTTTACCACCTTTTATTGAATGTATTAAATAATGCAGGATTCGGCAAACTGCAGCCCAAAGGCTTGTTTTCGCACAGCCCACGAGCTAAGAATATTTTTTCACATTTTTAAACGGTTGAAAAAAATCAAACAAAGAATAATATTTCATGGCATGTGAAAATTATGAAATTCAAATTCCATAAATAAAATTTTATTGGAACATAGCCAGGCTCGTGTGTTTAAGTAGTCTGTGGCTGCCTTAGAGTCGCAGTGGCAGGGTTGGGTAGTTGCAACAGAGATTGGATGGCCCGGACCTAAAATATTTACTGTCTGACCTTTTAGGCAAAAAGATTGCTGACCCCTGATTTCATACACCAACATTTGTAAGATGGCATGATTTTTACATACTGCTAAGAAAAAATGCTGCCAAATTAAACTAGATCACAATGCTTTCATATTACTCAGTTTTCTATTTTATATTTATTAAAAGTTATTTTACGCTATTTAAACATAGATCTGTATCACATATCTCATTTGTGAATACATAAAAAGGATAACGTATGCAAAATAAATAGGTTAAAATATTTCTTAAGCATCTTCCTATCCAGAGACCAACTCTTCTGAATCACTTTTTGATTCAAAATCACTTTTGTCCTTGTTTTACACACAATGCCATCTCTGCACCTGCGTAATGTGGCATTCCTTAAAAGAATGTTTCACTATTGTCTTGGGATTTTCTTTCCAGCTGCTGATACCTGTCCTAGAAGGGGCTTTTTGTTGTTGTTTTTGTTGGTGGTGGTGGTGGTGGTGGTGGTTTGGTTTTTGGTTTTGTTTTTGAGACAAAGTCTCACTCTGTTGCCTGGGCTAGAGTGCCATGGCATCAGCCTAGCTCACAGCAACCTCAAACTCCTGGACTCAAGCGATCCTCCTGCCTCAGCCTCCCGAGTAGCTGGGACTACAAATGTGCATCATCATGCCTGGCTAATTTTTTTCGATTTTTAGTAGAGACAGGGTCTTGCTCTTGGTCAGGCTGGTCTCAAACTCCTGACCTCAAGCAATCCTCCCGCCTCGGCCTCCCAATAGTGCTAGGATTACAGCATGAGCCTCCACACCTGGCCCTGTTCTAGAAGTTCTGATTCAAATGTACAGACTGTGACAACTATATCATAATTGCTGCCTGGCCATTGGTGATTTTAACAAACATCCCATTTCAGAGATGTTAAAATGTGGACGAGAAATGACATGAATGAAAAACTTTTTCAAAATTGGAACAATTGTCATCTGGCTCCAAAACAACAAGGAACAAAACAGATAGAAGTCTGTCCTTGAGGAGCTGCAGTCTAGCGGGTAGGAAGACAGCAGACAAATAAATATGGATTGTATCCGTGGGCGATGAGTACTGCGAAGTAAAATAAGCAGAGTGGGAGGAGGAGGAGGAGGAGGGGGAAGAGGAGAGCATGACAGGAAGGTGCTACAGAGGCAGGGTGTTATCAACCAAAAAAAATTAGAGAAAAAAATCTCCAAATACATTTATTTGGGAATCAGAAGTTATAACCAGAGAAGCACAGCTTTGACAAGCCACATATGCATCTGAAGAGGGGACGGTAAAGGGAAACCTTTACTGGCAGAAGGAGAAGTTCACATAAGCTGCTTGGAAACAGAATTCATCGCTTTCGGAGACTCGAAGCCAGAGCTGGCATCATTTCCTTAGTGGAGATGCCATTACTAGGCAGAGCATCTTACCTGAATTCAGTGTCCTGACCCTGGGCCGCGGCCTCTCATGGCAGCTGTGTGTAGGGTTCACCCTGTTGGTCTCTCGGGCTATGAGAACCAGGGAGAGGGGTGTTTCCTGGGGCCCTGAATCTCCATGGAGCCCTCCTTGGTTCCTCCAATGGCAGCAGAGGGCTGGTTCTAGGAGCCCAAGGACTTCCGCATCCAGCCTCGGCAGGGCTTCTGTGTGATGAGGATGGAAACGGATGGGTCCCCAGGGTGCGGCAAGTGGCTGTTGGAGGCAGGGTGGATGCAGGACTCCACACCTGTCTCCAGAGATAATCTAGTTCCTTGTTTAAGGCAGGCTGGATTGGGGTTTCCCTCACCTGCAGCCCAGAGCACCCTAAGTGAATCACATGGAGGGTCTGCTGGACACAGGGTCTGGGACAGAACAGCCCCAAATCTAGAAAAAGTCAAGATTTGGAGAATTGAGCATCAAAGAAATCAAGAAAACCAGGCTCTTACCACCAGGAAGACAGATGGTCCCTGAACTGGGTCACCCTCGTAGGAGTATAGAGCAAAAATGCAGGACATACCAGCAGGCCATTTCCTAGTGTGCAGCGTGAGAAGAGGTCAGTGTGCCAGCCAAACGGTGTAGAAGCCCACATGGAGCCTGATCCCGGCACGTGTTAGCTGTGTCCCCTTAGACACACTCGCACCTCTCTCGGGATCAGTTCCCTTCTCTGCCACGTGAGGACAGTAAAAGGACCTGCCTCTAGGGTGGTCAGGTGGACAGATGAGATCATCCTTGCCAGGTGCTTCGCACAATGCCTGGCAATGCTGAGTAGGTGACAACTATGAATATTACTCAGCCTTGTCCATTCCCCTACACTGCTGCCTGGTGGCCATGCCCTGTCTTTCGAACTTTAAGATGCAAGCTGAGGTGTCCTCTCCTCCAGAAAGCCTTCCCTGATTTCCTCCCTCTCCAGGTCCAGGTAGGTGTGTTCTCTGTGCTTCCCTCTTCTGTGCTTTTGAAATCTACCTCTCCAACACGTGTCACAGCTCATGGCACAACGTGGGTACTCAGTGACCACTGAATGGACAAGCTGAGACAATGGGAACTGGGTTCCAGGAAGAAGGCAGAGGCTTACTTACCAAAACTGAGGCGAGGACTCAGTGCTGAATCCCTGATGGCTTTTCCCACACTCTCCAGGCCCTGTCAGTCCCAGGGCTGTTTTTCATCCATGCGACAAATATTACTGTGCTGCTACTGGATTCCACACTGTGTTCTTGGCACTGAAGATACAGCAGTGCAGAAGATATTCAGAATTTCTGATCTCTTACAGCTTGTTATGTTCTAGTATCAGAAACAGACACACAAGGAAATACATAAAATACAAGACAATTTCCGATCAAGCGAAGTATTAGGAAGAAAACAAAAGAGTGTAATGGGGGTGGGGGACTGGGGCAGGGAGCACCTTTAAACGGGGTAGTCAGGAAAGACATTTGGACAGAGATCAGCAGGAATGATGAGAGGGAGGAAGCCAGGCCAAGCCGTGAAGGAGGACTTTCCATGCAGAGGGAACTGGCAGCAAGTGCAAAGGTCCTGTGGCAGGATCAAGCTCGGTGTGTTAGAGGAACTGAAAGAAACCAGGGAGGAGGTGTGGGGGTGGCAAGAGGAATGGATGGTGAGAGGTGAGATCAGAAGTGCAGAACAAGGTTGAGAAGGGACACATAGGCCAAAACATTCTAAGTGCAATGAGAAACCTTTAGAGGTTTTAAGTCGATTTTAAGTATGATCTGATTTTTGTTTAAAAGAAGCAATCTGGCTGCTGTGTTAGGAATTGACTGTGGAGGCGAGAAGCAAAGGGAGAAGAGGGAGATCGGTAAGGGTGTGGTTGTCCAGGGGGGAGGCGGTGGTGGCTTGAACAGGAGCTGTGGCAGTGGGGTGGAGGGACCTGTGACTGGGGTACATTTTGGAAGTAAAGCCAGCAGGACTTTGTGAGCACACAGGGGTAGGCAAATGGCTCCAGCTGGGAGACCGAGAGGGACTGTTTACTGTCTGGCTTTCCCCCGGGGTGGCTGAGCCCTGCTCCAGGTGTGTCTGCGGCTCATCCCACAGCCAGCCACCAATTGTGGGTGGACGATTCCTGCCTTCCGTGGCTAACGCCTGCACACAGAGTTCTTCATCATCGCCATGCTAGCTCTTCCTGGGGATTTCTGTGGCTCGCTCTCTGTTGGAAGGCACCTCTTTTTAATATAAATAAAGAAAATACTAATAGCACACCATGGCTCTGCCCAGTGCCTTATCATTTACAAAGGGACTTTGTTTACTTTGTCTCTCTTTTGAGCCCAAGAAGTAATAATAATGGCTAATATTTATTGAGTACTTACAAGGCACCAGCACCAAGCTAAGGGTGTCACTTACTGTGACGAGTGTATTGAGGATGTGCTGAAGCCCCAACCCTCAGGACCTGTGAACGTGACCTTATTTGGAAACAGGGTTCTTGAAGATGTAATCAGGTGAAGATGAGGTCATTAGGGTGGTCCCTAATCCAACATGACTGGTGTCCTTATAAGAAGAGGAGAAGAGACAGAGACACACACAGGGAGAGGCCATGAGACAACAGGGGCAGAGATCGGGGTGATGCGTCCACAAGCCAAGGAACGTCCGGGATTGCCGGCAACACCAGGAGCTAAGAGAAAGCGCGGAGCAGATCCCCACCTACGGCCTTGCTAGGATCTGAATGTTTTTGTCTCCTCTAAGACCCGTGTTGACACCCAAGCCCCCGTGCAACAGTGCTGGGAGGTGCGCCCCGTGGGAGCTGTTGAGGTCCTGAATGGACAACGCTGCCCTAAGAAGGGGTTAGGGGAGCGAGTTCACACTCTCTCTCCTCTCCTGCCACGTGAGGACGCAGCGTCCACCCTCTGCTGCCCCTCCACCTCCCGCCTTGCGAATCGCAGCGGGAAGGCCCTCACCAGTTGCCGGCACCTTGATCTTGGACTTCCCAGCCTCCAGAACTGTGAAAAATAAATTTCTGTTCTTTATAAACTACCCGGTCTGTGGTATTCTGTTATAGCAGCACAAAACGGACCGAAACCTTCGTAGAGAATGTAGCCCTGCCGGCACCTTGATTTTGGACTTTTGGCTTCCAGAACTCCAAGGGAATTAATTTCTGCTGATTTAAGCCACCCTGTTGGTGGTCATCTGTCACAGCAGCCTTGGGAAATTAATAATTTACATAACACACCTAATCCTCCTGACCGCCCTGTGTGGTGGGTGCTTTCATTACCTCCATTTGACCAGTTGGGGATACTGAGTCACGGTTCGGGTAACCCGCCTGAGGTCGCACAGCTGGGATCTGGACCCGGGCAGTTGTGTGCCAGTCTGTGTACTCACCGCACTGTGCACTTACTCCTCAGAGCAACCAAGGATGTGGCAAGTACCGTTTTCCCACTCTGCGTAGGTGACCGGTGGGGACTAGGGCAGAAGGGCAAGGTTATGAGTTCTGCCTTGCAAATGAGGAATCTGAGGTCTGGGGACACTACCTGCTTGAGGATCAGGTCAAACAGCGCCTGGGAGGCAGGGCCAGGGCCAGGTGTCTCCTGACCGAGGCACTTTCCACTCTCTGAGGGCATCTCTTTCGCATTCTTTGGCCTCACTTCTGAGCGGTGATTGTGGCTCCCAGTCTTCGGCTCTCCAGTCTTCAGGTTCGGTGCTCCCGCAGCCTGTGAGGGAAGCAGCAAGACCCTCACTTCGCAAATGAGGAAACTGAGGCTCAGAGAGGGCAAGAGCATTGCCCGCAGTCACACAGCTCCTGAGGAGCCACCCTGGGACTCGGGCCCTGTGGCTCCAGACCAGTGTCCCTGCTGGTTCTCTGACCCCTCTCGGAGGCCCCCCCACACACACTTTGTGCCCCTGGAAGGGTGGGTTCTTAAAGACGTGAAGGACCCATTCAGGCCTGGGAGCCAGGTGAGCAAAGCCAGAAGTGGCTTCTGGGGTCACCTGGTCCAAACCACTCATTCCCAGATAAGGAAAGCCGAGGCCCAGAGAGGGAGGGCAACCTCGCCAATGCCACACAGCCTGAGAGACCCGAGAGACCTGAGTCTCCAGACCCAGACATCCAATGTGCTTCCCGCTAAAGCACAGCTACCCTGTACGTCAGTCAGGGTCCAGCAAGGAGACCAAACCAGGGAAAGTTTAACCTAGGGATTACTAGCTAAACACCACAGACTGGGCAACCCATAAACAACTGAAGTTTATTTCTCACGCTTCCGGAGGCTGGGAGGTCCCAGTCGAGGCGCTGACGGTCGGGCTCCCGGTGAGGGCCCCGTCTCTGTTTCCGAGATGGTGCCGTCCGTGCCGCGTCCCCCAGAGGGGACGGACGCCGTGTCCTCGCTCGGCGGGAAGGGTGGACGGCACATGGCCGGCCGCGCCGGTTCCCTCCGGCCCCGCGTCCGGTCGCTGACCCCGCCCAGGAAGGCGGGGCTCCCGGCCCGGCCTCCCCCCAAGCCCCGCCTCCCCACACCGCTCCGCGGGGGGCTAAGTCTCGACACGCGAACTTCGGGGAACACATTCAGACACAGCGGACGGAAGCCGCCCCTGCTGGCCTCTCGCCGCAGGCCGGGCTCGGCTGGGCCCCCACACAGCGCGCGCAGGAAGCCCGGCCGCTGTGGGCGCCACACCCTCGCGGCCGCGCCCCGGGAGCAAGAAGAAACCCAGCGCGGGAACCAAGAAAGAAACCTTTTCCTCCGGCGCCCCCTACTGGCGAGGCCTAGCATCGCGCCGGCCGGGACCGGAGCCGCGTTCACAGGGGCAGGGCGAGGAAGGATGGGTTTGAGGCCGAAACAATCCTCTGCTGCCTGGCATACCCCCCCGCCACCGCCCCCATCAGAGAACACAGCTCCACGGCGTGACATCTCACCTCTGCAGCCCCGTCCCTCATCACACCCTTCCGCACGCCGCACGCACAACCGGCGACTGCCCCAACGAGGCAAGCTCCTCCGTGCTTCCCCCGCTCCAGCTGTACCCGCCGCCTGGAATGCCTTGCCCTCTCCTCCCAGTCAGCCTCCGTCACATCTAAAGGCACATTTCGAATACCTACTATGTTCCAGTCGCTGCGCTAAGCCCTCTTTATACCGTATCTCATTGATTCTTGTGGGGTGACCCTGCTGAGGAAGCACAAACAGCCCCATTTCACAGGCAAGGAAACTGAGCTTCAGAGGGGCGGGGTAAATTAAACAAGGTCACTGGCAAGTAAGGGGTGGAGCTGGAATTCAAGCTCTTTCCCTCTTCCTCCCCCGGGGGGCTCTGCCCCTCCCATTTCAGGGCTGTCATCTTGTGGCAGAGCTTGGGGCCCACCTGGTCCTAGCCAAGGACACAGGGCAGGGAGTGTCACACCTGGATTCCTCCCAGGTGTGCTGGCCTGCAGTGCTCTGCCGCCCCAGGTCGCACATCTTCCCACGTGTGTCCAGGCCCAGGCTCTTCTGCAAGCCTGCCTTTCAACTCCAGGGTGGTCTGGCACCAAGCAGAGGTTTGGGGATCACCCAACAGTGATTTCAAGGCCTGTTTTCCATATTGCAGTGTTCCAGAATTTGGAAAAATACAAAACTTGAATCATTTACATCTTGAAACATACCCGTAAAGTTACATGCCAAATAAAAAATTCAAAACGAGCAAAGGTGACTGCCTTGGGAAGGGTTCAGCCACATCCCTCCCTTGTATGAAACAATCCCCAGGCATCCCGTTGCCATTTAAATTCCCATTTCCCAGGTTACTGACGAGATCGCACGCTTTTCCCTGTGTTAGTAATCATTTCCATTTCCTCCAGAGTCTGTTTCCCAAAGTCCTGGCATGGGGTGGGGAGATCGGAGGGAGACGTCATGGCCAACAGGAGAGAAAGGCGTAGTAGGGGAATCGAGGAAAGAGGACAGAGCAGTGGCAGAGTGCGGTGCCCTGGCCCATCTCCCAGCCCTGGAGCCCGGCCATCCCCTTCCCTCAGGGGGGTTCCCTCTGCTCCCCTGCCCCACGCCACCCCCTCCCCACATCGCCCATGATCTTGCACCAGCTCCTGTTTACCAAGCTCTGCACCCTCGGGGCTACATCCGCCTGCGGAGAGCCTTCTCCTGGCTGGCCAAGGCCCTGTACGGCCGGCAGAAGCTCTGGAAGCGCGAGGAGGACGGGTGCAGGGGCCCAGCCCCCCCCGCTCCAGCCAAGACCCTGCCCGGTGGACCCGGACCATCTAGGGAACTGACCTACTCGGGCCCACAGTGAGGTGCCCGTGGCCCCTTGCAAAGGATCCCCAGATGAGCCAAGAACAGGATCTCCTTCATCAGCCTCCAGGGCCAGGCCAGGCGGTGGCCAGCCAGGGCTGAGCGTGCGCGGGCGCAGCACGGACAGATGCTGCTCTGGTTTATTTCCCATTAGCCTTGTCATGTACAACACCGTGTGTAATTGGTACATGAATCAAGAGACGCACTCCCTTTATGTTCCATGGGGCTCTGCGGGAAACCTCACTTTGTCCCTCACCTCTCGGCTCCTCTCCATCTGGTCAACCTGACACTTCTGAGCGGGCAGGAAGACACTCTGTTGCAGCTCCTAAACCGGGGGGTGACCTGTCCTCCGGTGATTGTAAGCCACAGTGATCAAATCGCCGGTCGGCCGTCCTCCCTTTTCGTTCCTAGACAATGAGTCTGTTTCCAAATATAAGGAATCGGAGAGCCCAGGCAGCAGCCAGGGGAACAGATGCTGGCATATTGGCCTGGCCGAGTCTATCCAGGCGGCCTCCCTTCCTGCCTCCACCACCCAGGCTGCTTCCCAACCCCACTCTGCCGGGTCTCCCCACCGTCTCCCTCAGCTAATCTTTCTGCACTCTTAAGGAAGCAGTGCAGAACAGTGCAGAATGCCTGCGTTTTGCAGAACCACAAACCTAAATTTGAATCTAGATCTGAGTGCCAGGCCAAGTGATTTTACCTCCTCGTGCCTCAGTTTCTTCATCTGTAAAATGGGCATGACAATACCTTACTCCTTGGTTTATGGTAAAGACTAATTTAATCTCCCGGAAGGTCTAGCACAGAGTTTTCATCCAACAAATGTTCATTTGACGCCTGTATCCCGCTATACCTCTCCCAGCCCCAGCCCTGGTCCCACCCCATCAAAAATGTCATGATGGGCTTTTCATAATGTCACACAATGAATCCAGGATACAGCCTGGGATGAAGCCTGGGCTTTTCACTCCCAGCACACAGCCGTGAGTTTACTTATCCCTAGAGCAGTTCTCATGCAATTCCTTCCACAGCCAAACATAAAATGGTAATGAAGTAGCCGGATTGCTCAAATGTTCCACGTTATGTAACACCTGTCCACATCTGTCATGGCCCATCACTTCGTTGGAGCAGTCATCAGCCAGTCTCACGAACTGTGGGACCTTAACATCCCACACCGTGCACATGAAATGCAGATTAATTTTGTTTGAACATGCAAATCTCACAAACGAGGCAGGATTTCATGAGATCAGTGAAAATGATATTAGAACATGGCTCACAACACAGTCTTTGACCAATGAGTGGTTAAGCAAGCAGACTGTCCTGTTCAAGTCCGCACTCCCCACATACCAGTTGCACAAGCAAGAGCAAGTTACTTGTCTGCACCTCCATTTCCTTAGAACCTACACACCACACCATGACCTACCATGTACAGATGCTGTAAAAATAAATCCATCAACAGACATGAAGAGCCTGGCACATGGTAAGCACTCAAAAAACGCCTGTTATTAGTAGCTATGTAGAAGGGTTAGACCTGTTAATAATTAACAAAGAGAAAAGTCAATGAGGATAATGAATAAGTACCTCAAAAGAGAGTAATTTCAATATCAAAGTACTAAGAGAAGCTGTTAGGAAAACTTACGAAGGCCTCAAGCATTTTTGCAAAAAAGACCCTCTTTCTAGTTGTGCTAAAGGAAAATTTAATAAGAAGTGAAGGTTGTCCTAACGTACCCTTATACCATCTTGTCAGAAAAATTCCACCAAGCAGAGAAAAATGTGATTCATTCCTTGTTCACTCTAAAACTTAGAGCACAATTTTAATTATGATGAAATAATATTAAACATAAGATACAATTAACTTCCGTTATATTCAGTTTTATGTTTCAGTGGCAGGTTGGTCTCGTCCGGTAGGATGAGAGACACGTGAGGCTGGCGTGGGGCAGAGATGGCAGTGACACTCCCACGGGTGATTCGAAGCCTGTGACACAAAGACATGCAGACTGTGTGGCTGGACGGGAGGCCCCAGCCAGGAGCACTTGAAGTAGAGCCTTTCTTCCTTTCTTTTGATCAATCGACATTTATTGTGCCAGATACTATGCTAGTTGGAATATAGCAGTGAACAAACAGACAAGAAATCCTGACCCGTGTGGGCTTATAATCCAATCCGTGGGCAGGACAGAGAATAAGACCTGAGCCACAGACATACTAAATAAGTAAATTAAATAGCATTTCAAAAGGGGACACATGTTCTAGAAAGAAAAGGAGGATCGGGAATGCCGGAGCAGGGGTGAGCAGGGGGAGCCTGGCTGAGCAGGTGGTGTCTGGGCAGACTGGAAGGAAAGAAAGAATGAGCCGTGAGACTGTGTAGGGAAAAGCATTCCAGGCAGAGGGAACAGCAAGTGCAAAGACGCAAATGTGTCCCACAGAATAGGCGGGAGGTCTGTGTAGCTGGAGCGCAGCCAGGTTGTAAGGGTCAGAGTTCACAGAGCCTCCTAGGCCTTGGGTTCTCATCTGGATTCGTGGGGATCAGGGCAAGCTCTTGAGCAGGAGTGGCCAGGTGTGGCAGCTACATGGAGCACCGACTGCAGGGAGAGGAGAAAGCAGGGAGCCTAAATGCAATTGTCCAGGAGGGACACAACAAGCTCGCCCCAGCGGGACGCCAAGGTGGTGGTGGGAATCAGACGTGTCTGAAAGGTCTAACCAGCAGGATCTGCTGCTGGATCAGGTGTAGGATGTAAGGGAATGGAGTCAGGGATAATTCTTAGGTTTTTAGTTTAGGCCAATCTGGGCCCAGGCCTGGAGCCTAGGTCAGTTCCCCTAAACCAAAGTTCCACTGCCCCACAAGGCAGGGGTGCAATGAGTCGGCCACAGTATCCACTATGCTATGCTCGTGGGATCTCATTTCATGACAGGCCTGTGACATAGGCATTGTTAGTCCTGCTCAAGAGACAAGGCAAACCGAGCCCCAAGAAGTAACTAGGCAAAGCTCACACAGCCAGCATGTGGCAGAATTAAGAGGTGAAGCTGAGACCATCTGACTTGGTCCTTAGCCGCTGTGTGACACTGCCCCCAACCTGCCCGGCCAGGTGGGTCGTTTCCTCCTGACCATGTCCTCTGTCGCATGGGAGAGACAGCCTCTGGGGCTCTCTGCATTTTCTGTGCTATGAAACCAGGTGTCAAGAGACCCAGGTGCCACGGGTCTTGGCTTTTCCAGCTACTGACCTTGTGGCCTTGAGAAAGTTGCTCATGGGCTGCAGTTCCCCATATGGGCTCAATGGGCCCTCCAGGCCTTTTCTGTTCAAAAACCCTCTATGTGGGCCGGGCGCGGTGGCTCACGCCTGTAATCCTAGCACTCTGGGAGGCCAAGGCGGGCGGATTGTTTGAGCTCGGGAGTTCGAAACCAGCCTGAGCAAGAGAGAGACCCCGTCTCTACTAAAAATAGAAAGAAATTAATCGGACAACTAAAAATATATAGAAAAAATTAGCCGGGCATGGTGGTGCATGCCTGTAGTCCCAGATCCTAGGGAGGCTAAGGCAGGACGATCGCTTGAGCCCAGGAGTTTGAGGTTGCTGTGAGCTAGGCTGATGCCATGGCACTCACTCTAGCCCGGGCAAAAGAGTGAGACTCTGTCTCAAAAAAAAAAACCCCTCTGTGTGAATGCTGCCATTTCCAGAAAGTTCCAGCGACACCAGCAGGCCCTTCCAGAATGACTGATGGATTGCACTGCCCTCTATGCAGAAAACCTCCCAGAGAAGCCCTGTCAAGCGGCCCGTCCCTCCGGCCTGTCCGGCCAGCAGCCCAGAGCTGGCTGACCACCCTCTGCAGCAGTACTGGGCAGACCCAGCAGCTCCTCCAACGTCCACTCTGATCCCTCATCCTGTGCCCACACGCACTCCCTTCCCTCTTCTATTTTGCCTTAAACGATATAAGAGCTGCTCCAAGATCAGGGTTTTGTTTCTGACCATAAGGAGGTCTGTAAATGCAAGTCACCAAGTCGCCATTCACCGCCCTCCTGTGATGTTCACACGCCCCATCCCTTCTTACACTCTTAATAGCCACAAGGGAGACATTGTCATAGCCCCACCTAGGTTAGGTCACAAAAAGCTGGACATGGGTGGGGAGAACAGGAAGAGGAGACCTGGCCCACCCTCCCTGCAGCCAGGCCCAGAGCCCAGGGTCCTTGGCAGGAATATTCGGCCTCCCTTCAACCCCAAAAAACTCACTGCAGTCCTTGCCCAGGTGTGTCCCCCAACCCCGGATTGCCATCCCTAGCTCCGCAGCACATTTCCACCCCATCCTCTCAGAGACTACTTAAGTGCCACCTCTTCCAGGAAGTCCTTCCTGATGCCCCAGTGGGAGGGAATCTAACCTTCCACTGGAACCTCCCAGGCAGTTTCTGATGGTCAATTTCGGCTTTGGTTTCTCCAAGAGAACTGGAAGGCAAGTGGTTTCTAAGTATATAGGCTCAAGAGCAAGACAGACCTGGGTTCAAATCCCACCTCTGCCATTTCTTAACTGTGTGGCCTTGGGAAAGTTACTTACCTCTCTGGACTTCCTTTTCCTCATGGGGCTTTTGGTAGATATCGACAAAATGATCAGTTTCATGTGTAGCGTGATAGCAGCAGCCACTACATCCTGAGCGCTTTCTGGAGGCCAGGCACTGTTCTAAACCCTTTATGTTCAATTCTCACAGAAGCCCTGTGATACAGGTTCTAAACACCATTTTACAGAAGAAGAGACTAAAGCATGCAAATAACTTGCCCACAGTTATTTGTTTTTTATTTATTTATTTATTTTTACTGTGCGACTTTGAGCAAGTCACTTAACCTGTCTGATCTTGGACAAGTTATTTTATTGCTTGTGTGCCCCAGTTTCCTCCTCTGGAAAAATGGAGTTTCTGGCATGTATTAATACTTAAAAACAGGGCTTTTTTAAAAAATATCATCACCTTTATCTTTCACTACTTATCCAATCACAGACTTGCCCAAAGAGGTCCAGGTACTCAGTAAGCCTTCAACAAAGGATGGCAGGAAGGTGGGTAAGGAGGAGGGAATGAGTGAGTGAATGAATCAATGAATGAGTCCGTGCACGCATCATCCACCAAGGGAAAGCTCTGGGATGCAGAAGTGGGGTACAGGGGTGAGAAGCCTCTTTAAGTCACATTCCTGAGACTAGCAGGACCTGTGGGTACAGAAGAAATGAGGCCCCACATCACAGTAGCCACAGAACCCTCCACCCCTCTGCTGACGTCTCCTTTCAACTGCCAGAGCGTGAGTCTGAGAGCCGCATGCTTCCTGACTGATGGTAACACAGACAGAAATGTCAATTGATCATAATTGGTCCATAAATGGGCCCTATAACACAAGTAACCAGTTTAGGACCCCAGGGATGCTGTATTAACATTTCTCATTTATGGGCTCACTTGAGAAGTCATTAGGGACAGCAAACCTGATAAATTATGGGTCAAAAGGACTCCAGACAGCAGCACATGGGGCCTTCCCTGTGGTGAGCAGTAGCTGCTGAACTTTTGAGACAATCATAGCAACTGTCACCAGGGAGACAGGCTGCAAAAGGGAGTCTGGAGTCAGTGGCGGTGCCGGCTGGAAGCAGGCTGTCCAGAAAGGATGGCTTTTCCTGGTCCGGTTGGGGTTTGCAGGGGAAGGAACTGCTCTCAACTGTGCACCTACCCCGTGCAGGCGCTTTAGTCACGCTGCCTCACGTAAGCCACCTCGAAGCACACCTGTGCGGTAGCTGCTCTCATTCCCATTGTACGGACGAGTCAACCACGGCTCAGAGAGATGAAATCTCCTGCTCATTTATTGCAGTCAACAGCCGAGCAGGGATTCAAATGCAGCGGACACCCACTCCATCGCCCATGCTATTATTAATCATTGCACTCTTCCGGCCACCAGGCCCCATGCCCCCATGCCACAGAGGTGGAAACCGAGGCCCAGTGGTGTATCCCACATGAGCAAGTCAGCAGCAGAGCTAGGACAAGGATGCCAGAGCCTTGGTGTCTATTCTCACTTTCCTTCCGAGATGCTTCCCTGACGCTGCACTCCCCGCCTGGCGTCTTTCCTCCATTCTCATCTTCTTACTCTGCGGTCTTTCCCTTCATAGCGTTTATTGCCTGCTGTGTTATCTATGTTTGTTCGAGTCTCAGCATGCTCACGTTAGTGAGCTGAGGGTTTGAGCCATTTCATTTTATAGCCATTTATACTCCGAGATGGTGACACAGACTTGGATTCATATGCAATTAGTTACACACATCTCAAGGGTATGGTCTTCCCAGTGGAACCAAAATAACTAAAGTCCACTTGCTAAAACTCTCCCCTTGGCTACACCCCTGACCCCAAGGATGGAGAAGAGACACTGCCCGGGTCTGCCCCTTTGAGGGCTCCCTCTGCGTCACAGGATCTCTCTGTACCCGCTGACCGATCCTTTTCACATGGACACGTTCTTGACAGGTCATGGGCTTTGTGGCTCACTGAGTTGCCTTTGCATATCTCTGCCTCAGCGTATTATGGGTTCATTATTACCTTGTCATTGAAAGGATCATTTCTTCTAGTTGTGGTGGTGCACACCTGTTGTCCCACCTACTCAGGAGGACAAGGCAAGAGGATCACTTGAGCTCAGGAATTTGAGGTTGCAGTGAGCTATGATCATGCCACTGCACCGTAGCCTAGGCAACAGAGGGAGACTCTGTCAAAAGAAAGAAAGGGAAAGAAAGAAAGAAAGAGAGAGAGAGAGAGAGAAAGAAAGAAAGGTGGGAGAGAGGGAGAGAAAGAAAGAAAGACTTAAATTCCTTTCTCCAGGTTTTTGGGGGACTTGCCCATTGTATCTCCCAACTGTGAATTGCACTATAGGCTGCTGGTTGCATATCCAATATTCTTGTTTCTGGTTTTAAACAACAGAACCCCAATTTATTCAGAGTGACACTGTTCAAACGTGAAAGACCACATTTTCTATCCCTACTTTCAGCTAAGGGGTAGAGGTGGGTGTTGGGGGAGTCAATGAGATGAAAGAGAAGTTCATTGAATGGGGTTCTCCAGAAGGGCTCTTCAGCAGAAGCTGACCTGGCTGAGATATTAGTCCTTTTTCCCTTCTACCTGGAATGCAAACTTGATGTCCAGAGCCCTAGTAGCCATCTTGGACTATGAGGCAACCCTGAAGCTAGAAGCTGGTACTAAGGTAGGCAGACCCTGATGACAGTGGATTTGCCAACCCAGCCTTGGCCTGACAACACTGGAGCTCTAGTTACATGACAAAAAATATATATATTTTTTAAGACGCTTATCTCGATATTCTGTGACATGCAGTCAAACATAATGCCATTAATAACTAATGTGCTAGCACACATGTTTCTGTTCAGCAGACCCTCACTGAAGCACCTGTTAAGAGTGAGCCACTGTGTCAGGTCTGTGCTATGAGAGATGGGTAAACAATTACCATGCCGCTTAGTAAGCTGTAACAGTGAGAAGTTCAGAGAGCTGAGGGACACGGAAGAGTAAGGCTGTACAGAGAAGGGGACCCGAGCCAGCCAGCGAGGGCAGAGAAAGCTACTGAGAGGACATGGTGCTGTTCAAGGACAAGTAGTCACTCGGATAAATTTGGGGCAGAGAGATAAGCAGAGACAGAGGGCAGATGATGACGAGTTTGTTTGCCAGGCTGGAAGGTTTAGATTCTCCCTGTCCACACCCCAGAGTAAGCTTACACATGCACACCACGTACACACACACACACACACACACACATACACACACACACACACACATACACACACACACACACACACGTGTGTCACAGGCAAATTCTTCTTTGCCTCTGCTGAGGCCCTCAGGTTTCGGCAGGTTGGATTTGGAACTTGCCTACGTGTCAAAAACTCTGTGATTACGTTTTCTCTGGGACTTCTCTCTTTGGGGGCAGGAGTGTGTCGCCTCCACAACAGCTAAACTCTTCTTGTTAAACTCGCGGGCCTCGTTCAAGGTCTGGCAGGAAAACCGCAGCTGGGCAGGCAGGAGACGTGGGCTCCAATCACCCTCTGTACTCCTTGGTTGTTTTAGGATGATGGATGGGTTGTTCTGTTCTTCATACTAGTATTCATCGACATCTCTGCCTCCTCCCAGAAAAGGCTTGAGGAGGTTTGTTTGACTACATGTAACCCAGCCTGTTCTCTGAAGGAATAAATACGTAAAGAAACCAGGGTGAGAAAAAGGAAGAGGACAGGCCCAGGACGCTCTAAGAACCAAGAGGCCAGGTAAGTTTTTTAAGCTTAGCTTCCTGATAGCCGTGGGAAAAACCACCTACATGTGATCAGGGGGCAGTGATTAAAAAAGGTAGAAAATGGCCAAGTTGCTCGGCAGAAGTGAGCTTCTCCCGGCTTAGTGGTCTGAGGAGAATTTAACTGTGGATTCTCATAAAAGGAGCATCGTGTGAGCCTCAGCAAGATCCAGTTCCCTTCCTGGGAGGAATTTCTCTCCACCTCTTTAGAGGTGTAATGTGAAGAGCAACCTGTTTGAAATTATAGTCTATACCAACTATTAGCCTGGAGCATGAGCATTCATGCTACCAGCTAAAAGCAGATTCCATGTGTGTTAACAATCAGTCAGGTGAACCAACCTTTGCACAAAGACAGGCACGAAGAAATACCTCTGGGAATGCCTGCGAGAGCACTCGTGGGAATATGTGTGGGAATGCTTGTGAGAATACCTATGGGAATGTCTGTTGGAATACCTGTGAGAATATCTGTGGGAATACCTGTAGAAATACCTGTGAGAATATTTATGGCAATACCTTTGGGAATACCTGTGGGAATACCTATGGGAATGCCTGTGGGAATACCTGTGAGAATAAATGTGGGAATACCTTTGGGAATGCCTGTGATA
>RJWJ010029369.1:0-20691 GCA_004363605.1 Indri indri
GCTCTGGCTCTGCAGATTGGCCCCCAGTAGGTGGCAAGCCCCTTCTCTTCCACTTACTATCTGGGCAAGTTACTTAAACTCTCCATATTTCAGCTTCCTCTTCGGGAAAATGGAATTATAATAGTACCTACTTCATGAGGTTGCTGTGGGGATAAATGAATTGACACATTAAAAAGTGTTTCAAACCGTGCCTGGCACATACCAGGGGATATGTAAGTATTTATTATTGTGCATGTTTGTTCTGTGCCCCGATCTTGATTTCTCTCCCTGTCTTTAGGCATACTCATGAATATACTCATTCATAAAAATAGTATCAAAAATGGATTAGGAGTATGACAGAAAAACTCCAAAGGCTGGATAATTTATGTTTGCCCCTTAAGAACCACTCTCTACCCTCCTTGTCTTCTCCGTGCCCCAGGAGGCTGACCTCTACAATGACACAAATTGCCTTTGGGCTTCCGGGTCAGATTTGTTTAAGGGCAGTCACCAGCTGGTAATTGGAAAGGTTAAGCAGAATGAGACCAAGGCGTTTATTTCTTCACCTTCTCCCTGTTGGGACGTTGCTGGTTGACTGGGTTCTTTTACTGAAAGCCATAGCTCCTTTCATAGCTCTTTCAACTACAGCTCCTTTCTCCCTTTCAGCCTAGGAGGTGAAGGTGACAGCTCCTACTCTTGCTAGCCCCAGGAGTTTAATCATCCCTTATGACACATGCTCTCATGTTTGTAATTAAGCTTCCTCAATCCCCCTGTTTGAACGTGTTCTTCTTGCCTGGACCCTGACTGACGTAGGCTCTCAATTAAAATGGTTTAATATCTTCTCTCCTCTTTCCCTAAATTCTGTTAAACTCATAGAAGACATAGTAAAATAAGAATGAATCCATAGAAAGCCTGGATATTAAATGAGGGCGACAGCAGCAGGAAAGTACAATGAGTAAATTCTACATTGACAGTGAAAATCAGCTGAACTGAGGACCCTACACCCCTTTACAGGTAACCTTCAAAATAATTAATTTCCTCTGACAAAGCCTAGAATAATCTATACAGTACACAGAGCAGAAGCTGGTTGAAGTAGTCACCAGTGGGATTGGCCCCGAGTTTAACGGGATAAAACATTTGAAGCAATCATATCCTTGGGATGAGTTCCCCAAGAATAAGCGGTGAGTATAGCTCTCTGAAGACAATGTTTGACAAAGAGACACGCAGAATGCCTTCTGCAGGCCAGAGAAACAGAGCCGTTCCCTAGGTTACAAGTGGAAGAAAGAGACATCTGCCTGGAATAGTTCTGATGAAGTTGTGCCTGCAGGTGGATTTGTAGACAGCATTTGAAAATACCCAGACAACATGAAAATTATAGCTTTCTTATGCTTAGCTATCAGGAAACCTAAATTCATATAGCTATTACAGGGTAGAAAAATAAGAATAAAATAGAAAATACATCATTCAGATATTAATAAATCTAAAACAATCTGGTAATTTGGTTTATTTGAATCTGTAAAACTGGATTTTCCCTGTTCAAGCATTATATGGATGTCCATGTATACCTGAAAACAAAATACAGGAAAAAGTGATTTTCTAGATTCACTGAAACTTTATAGAGTCATCTGAAGTCAAGAATGGTTTTCTTAATATAAATGTACAATGCTTGAAATGAGGATAATAAAAAAGTGTGTGTGTGTGTGTGTGTGTGTGTGTGTGTGTGTGTGTGCCAGTATATGAGTGTTACACAATGCTGAAAAGCAGCAGCATGGCGGCCACATGGTATTTGCCTTCCCATCACTCCCAATTTACTTTTTATTGAACTTTTCTCTGGAGAGAATGTACACAATATAAATTTCCAGTTTTATAGTTGCTTACATTCTAAGAAGATGAAACGGGGAAAAATAAAAAATTCCCTTTCCCTTTCTTATGTAGTGAATGTAAGGAATATTTATCGTAATGAAAATGAATTTCTTTCCTATGATAGCAAGAACAGCAACTTACAACCACCACAGACAGAACCAAAAAACACCCTGGGACATGTGGTCATTTTAAAATAGCTTAGATACGGCTTATTTTTGCGGTTTATGACTATCAATTCATTATAAATAGCTGAAAACTTCTGCACATTTAAACATGGTTTAAACATGGTTTGAAGTGGCAGAATTTATTTTTTTGAGATCAATTTTAAACCAACTTAACATTATGGTTTCCTAACTTCTTCCCCAAACAAAGCAAAATAAAACAAAGCAAAATAAAACCAAAAATAAACAAAAGGCATAACAAGAAAAGAAAGAG
Source organism: Indri indri (assembly GCA_004363605.1). Taxonomy (NCBI): domain Eukaryota; kingdom Metazoa; phylum Chordata; class Mammalia; order Primates; family Indriidae; genus Indri; species Indri indri. Next base: position 2,275 of record RJWJ010029369.1, read on the forward strand.
AAGACTCCAGAGTGGTAAAGAGAAGTAAATAAGCTAGACAAAATGCTTTGATGTCTGAGTTATGTGGCTCATATCAGTCACACAAATGCATTTTGGAAAATTTTTGTAGGCTATGTACACATTCAAGAGAAGTTTCTAAAATATCTTGGTTGGGGGGATATTTACCTCCCTGTATAACAGAGGCTTTAGTTCTTGTCTAAACCCCTGTAAATGAGCCTCAGAGTTTCAACAATAATAGTCCCTAGTCTTTCTCCAGACACGAAGATAAGCATACTATTTATCTATCCTTGATGGAGATAATTCTACTGGATCCAAAAGGGGGTTTTGGTGTCAGGTTTCCTGAGCCATCTTTGGAGTGCCTGACTCATTAAGAGCTTTAGCTTTTAAAGACTGTTGCTCAGGCACAGGCATCGGATAAAGTTCAGATTTATTGGGTCCCAAGTATCCACTAATGCTTTTAAGCCCAGAATAGAACATTGCAATTTTGTTAACATCTTAGATTATGAGATTAATTAACTTATTAGCTTCCTGGGCTAAATGGACAAAATAATTTCAAAATAATGTGAATACGTGATATTTATTTAACTCAATATTTGTTAAGAAACATATCTATTTATTTTCTGAAAAGAAAATAATTTTTATTGTGGTAAAATACATAAAAAATTTCCCATTTTAATCATTTTTAAGTGGTTATAGTTCAGTGGCCTCAAATGCATTCTCGTGGCTGTGCAACCGTTACCACCAACCATCTCAGGACCTCTTTCATCTTCTCAGACTGAAACTTCATACCCATCAAACAACCCTTCATTTCCCTCTCTCCCCAGCCCCTGGCAACCACCATTCTACTTTTCACCTCTATGCATTTGACCACACAAGGTACCTCACATAAGTGGAATCACACTACTTGTCCTTTTGTGCCTGGCTTATTTTACTTAGAATAATGCCTTCAAGTTTCATCCATGTGAGAGCATATATCAGAATTCCATTCCTTTTTAAAGCTGAATAATATTATTTGTATGTATTTGTTACATTTTGTTTAACCCTTCATCGGTTGTGGATATTTCCTTTTGGTTATTGTGAATGATGCTATTATGAGCCTTGGTGTACAAATATTTGTTTAAGTCCCCACTTTCAATACTTTTGTGTATATACCCAGAAATGGAATTGCTAGATTATACAGTAATTCTGTATTTACTTTTTGGAAGACCTGCCATGCAGAGGCTATACTCCACAGAGGTGGTACCATTTTACATTCCCACCAGCAATATACCAGGGATCCAACCTCCATCTGCAGCCAATCCTGGTTATTTTCTGCTTTTCTTTCTTTCTTTTCTTTTCTTTTCTTTCTTTCTTTTCTTTCTCTCTCTCTTTCTTTCATTCTTTTTTTCTTTCTCTCTCTTTTCTTTCTTTTTTCTTTCTTTTCTTTCTCTCTTTCTCTTTCTCTCCCTTTTTCTTTCTTTCTTTCTTTCTTTCTTTCTTTCTTTCTTTCTTTCTTTCTTTCTTTCTTTCTTTCTTTTCTTTTCTTTTCTTTTTCTTTTATAACAGTCATCGTAAAGGGTGTGAAGTGGCATCTCATTGTGGTTTAGATTTGTATTTCCCTAATGACTGTTGAAGTTGAGCATCTGAAAAGAAAACAATTTTAAAGTTTGTTTTCAATTCCAACCAATATTAGAATGAGAGTTAAAATTTCTTTCTAAAAATCCTTTGGGTTAATCTAATATTATTTTACTTTTAAAGGAATACTTTTAAAAATCACTACACATTAAATTAAAAATTTAATTAAATGCACTGTATAGATAAAAGAGCATCACAACTGCTCCTTTGATTGAAACAATGGAAAAATATTTTGAATACCCCATAAATTGCTTATTTACTATCTCATTTCCAGGCTATGGAAGCAGCAGATTCTCTCTAGGTAAAAATACATGCTAAAATATGACAAAAATGTGAACACCAAAAGCAAAAGGACAAGCTATCAAACAAGCAAACTGTGATGTTAACTAAAGCAGTAGTTGAGTATCAAGAAATGCCAAAAAAAGTAGAGTATAAATTTTTGAATGTTATTTTTTTTAAATAAGAAGAGACAATAATAGCGTGAAGAGGCTGCGAAGTGAGTTAGTGTTCTCATTTCAGAGATCTTTATTAATCATGTAGGTAAATAATGGGCAATATGTTTGGAAGGAGCGTGAAGAGGGATGTTTAAGGCAAAGAATATGGTCTATCGGGAAACAGATGGCTTGTAAAACTCAAACTTTATGAAGGAGGGTTTTGGGGGAATTTTCCTGGTTGAGTTTAAGAAGGTTACTTTTTTTCCCCCTCTGAGTATTTCCATTTGATCAGAGAAAGCTTTGTGGTGATATTTCTGATGCTGCCAGCCAAGGAGTTTCAATGGTTTTCTCTGAAAAGTAGTTTCATACTTCCTTTTCCAAGACAGTAAATTACCCAAACAAAAGTAACATGTGTAGTTTGCTGGAGGCCATATAAAGAAAGAGAGAAATGTGTTTGTGCAGCAACAAAAGACTGTGGCTTTATTGGCAACACCATCAAAGCTAATCCATTCGCTTGCCAGGGCAGCGTGAATCCACTGTACGATGTGTCAAATCTGTTAGAGAAATACTTTTCCTGGAGCACCCACTTGCGGACTGCAGCTCTTTCTTCAAGCCCCTGGTCGAGAGGGAAGACTTTCTACAATAGTGCAGAGCTGCTTTCCCTTTTAGTTTTTCTTCTTTCAGAAACTACATGTGTAAGTAACAATTTTGATTCTCACCGGTCAGCGTTTTTTTTCTATCAAATTACTGAAAAGATTTACTCTGGAAGCCCTCTCCTAGCTGTCTGATTAACAACTGCTTCTCATCTTAATGAGTTGGAATCACTTAAGATGTGATTCCAAGAGTTATTCTGAACCATTTTAAACTACTGACTAGAAATATTCATCCACTGTTTTAAAGGCATTTGGGAGAATTAATCAGGAATATTCCAAGTTAGAGAAATTCTACTTCTGTTTTATGGTAATATATGCTAAATCTGTGAATATAGGGCAATACAAATCCACAAAATCTTATTTAGCTTCAATCTAAAGATTCTGCTGTATTTCTTAAGCTCTTATTTAAAGACAATGAGAGGTTTTAGCTAAAGCCCTTTTGCTTGTGAAGATAAACTTTTACACTGCAAACCACGGAACATTTTGTCATCTGGTTGAGCCTGCAGCCAACTCAAATGACACAAACAAGCAAGCAAAATAAAATCACAGAACCCTGACTCATGTTTTAAAGGTCTTGACTTTGAAGCTTGATATAGTGGTTTGAAGACTATAAATTATTCTGTGCTGTGATTTGTGCAATGTAATTCAGTACCTTCTACTTTTATTTTTTTTAAAAAAACATTATTCACTTTTTCTTAAGTATTACGGAAATGGTCAGTGTTAAATGGAATTCACAAAACTAATATACTCAGGTTTAGGGACTAATAATAGATTTCAGTTTGCATATAATTTCTTTATTACTATATCTGATATGGAAATGTTTTAAGATATACTAGGATAATTTTTATAATTTGTTATCTTTATATTTGCTATTAGGTAATAACCTACTATATTTGTTAGCATATAACACTACCAGTTTATATGCTGCAATTGATTTGTAAAATCTGGATAGAATCTGGATAGAACAGAAAGCTGTTTTTTTTTTCCTGCCATGATGTTTGGTGTTGCTACATTCTATCTCTGGGAGATGACATCTTGAAACAGTTGAGGAAAATGCTCTTAAAGGTAGAAAGACAAAGAACTCTTTGGCCAGAAAGGATATCGGTTGTTCACTTAATCCTTTTTCCTTATCTAGGCCTCTGGCCTACAAGGACTGGAAGGCAGAAAATGAGCCTAAGAACTATAGGAAAATGTTAGCTTTATTTATATTTATTTTATTTCACCATTTAAAAACACATTTATATTCCCTTAAATATATACACAATATAGTACTATATTTGTGTCTGTATCAACTTATTGAACTATACATATCTTGCAAAAGTACTATATAAAGATGTTTGGAGACCACTTCTTTAAGCAATACTGAAATTATATCATCCTGGAAAAATACTGAGGACATATTGAGGATTTGTTTTATAGTTCATAAACCATTTTTCACAGCTTACATGAAGTGGGTGCTTAATAAATAGAATTGAATAGCTTTCCAGGGCTTAAATTATTCTTCTTGATTATCTACTTTACAAATGAGTTAGACAACTGTAAAATATTCTCTTCATATTTTCCATTGTTTGTTTTGAAAAAAAATCATTCAGTTTTATGAGAAGGTAAGCAAGCTTATCTTTGAGAGGAAGCAATTGAAACAGACAGAGAATGAGTGTGTGTGTTCAGGAAGAAAATATTCATCAGATTAAAAGATATTCTTAAGCAGGATTTTTTGTTGCAATTTTTAATGTCTGATTGAGATTTTCACATTTAAATATGTTCAGAGAAGTGGTAAACATTTTGTAATCTACGTAAAGATTGTGAAAGTTAAAGATATAGCTATGATTCTAGATCACCTAATTACATGCAAATAATATACCTAAATTCATTTTCTCCTGGTGTTTGCCTTGATAATAGACAAAATTTGTGCATTCTTATCATCAAAATTTAGCACAATAGTTTATTATTGTTTTATTTTAAGTTCTCTGGTTCAATAATTCACTTTGCTTTTTTCATTATCCAAGAATTATTTCCAATGGAGTTACTGGCTCAACATTATTGGTTTTTACCCTATATAGATTGGTTAATTAATCTTAATTCAATCTTAATTAATCTTGATTAATATCTAGTAATATTAATAACTAGAGTAAAAACAAGCAACATATTAATAATCAGCATCAAATACTTTGATAGACTATCACATTTGATCCTTATGAGAACCTTGTAAGGTGGATAGTATTAAACTCATTTTATATAAAAGGAAACTGAAATTCAGAGAGTTAAATAACTTTCTCAAATCCACATTGCTAGTAATGGGAAAATCAGATGTGAGCCCCATTGTGCGTGACTCCAAAGTCCATCGGAGAAAAAACCTTTCCAATGGCTACAGCGCAGGCCTTGGCATTAGCTGTTTGTTTTACCAATGTATACTCCTGTTGATAAAGTCAAGGTTATAAAATCACTGTTTCTGGAAAAATGTTTTCAATCACACATTCAAGTTGGTGATTAGTTTATCATTTATCTATTTAAAAAGACAGGTTTTGTGGTTTAACCAATCCATTGGTCTAAATTAAGGAAAAATTAATTCAAGTAACATTCTTGGCAATATATTATTATTATTATTATTATTTTTAATATATTTTTTCTTTCAGCATATTACGGGGGTACAAATGTTTAGGTTACATATATTGCCTTTGCCCCACCCGAGTCAGAGCTTCAAGTGTGTCCATCCTCTGCACCCTGATGGGTGCACACTGCATCCATCAGGTGTGAATATACCCATTCCCTACTCCCCCCTCCCACCTGCCTGACACCCGATGAAGGTTACTACTATATGTACACATAAGTGTTGATCAGTTAATAGCAATTTGATGGTAAGTACATGTGGTGCTTGTTTTTCCATTCTTGTGATACTTCACTTAGTAGAATGGGCTCCAGCTCTATCCAGGATAATACAAGAGGTGCTAGATCACCATTGTTTTTTGTGGCTGAGTAGAACTCCATGGTATACATACACCACATTTTATTAATCCACTCACGTATTGATGGTCACCGGGGTTGTTTCCACATCTTTGCAATTGTGAATTGTGCTGGTATAAACATTCTAGTGCAGATGTCTTTTTTATAGAATGTCTTTTGTTCTTTTGGGTAGATGCCCAGTAATGGGATTGCTGGATCAAATAGTAGTTCTACTTGTATCTCTTTGAGGTATCTCCATATTACTTTCCACAGAGGTTGTACTAGTTTGCAGTCCCACCAGCAGTGTATGAGTGTTCCTCTCTCTCCACATCCATGCCAATATTTATTGTTTTGGGACTTTTTGATAAAGACCATTCTCATTGGAGTTAAGTGATATCTCATTGTGGTTTTGATTTGCATTTAAAGGCAATCATGGCAACAATGAAAATAAATAAATGGAATCTGATCAAATTAAAAAGCTTCTGCACAGCCAAGGGAACTATCACGAGAGCAAACAGACAACCTACAGAATGGGAGAAAATATTCCCGTGTTACATATCCAACAAAGGGCTGATAACTGGAATCTATATAAAACTCAGGAAAATCAACAAGAAAAAATCAAACAACCCCATTAAAAAGTGGGCAAAGGACATGAACAGAAAGTTTTCAAAAGAAGACAGACTAATGGCCAACAAACATGTGAAAACATGCTCAACATCTCTATTATTATTCTTACTAATTGATGGAATACATTTACTAGTTTCTTTCCTTTTGGAAAATGCTTCTTCCTCCCTCAAATGTGATTTCCTAGCACTGCAGATAAAATTTTTGAAAGCTAAATTCTAAACTTTTCTAAAGAAAATATTTTTCAAAGCTAGATTTTTAAGGAATGAGTCTTTCATAGCAAACGCAACTAACCAATTCAACAATTTCTTGCATACTTACTCTAAGTGCTGCAATAACTGCTTTGGGTTTGGGGATTAATGACACTTCCTTCTGTCTCAAAGACAGATATGTGCATTATTCATTATGATAATCTGATAAACGCTACAGCAATCAAGGAGTGGCCTGGATGCCATACATGCACTAAGAAAGGAGTGATGGAGAATTCTGGGGAAAAAGGGAGAGGGAGGCAGGTGAATTTGTCTTGAAAGAATTTTTCCAAGTAGACAAGACAAGGAGGAAAGACATTTATAACCACATTTTAGGTGATTTATTTCTAATATTGTATGATGAAATGAATACAGAATAAACTTATTTACTATTTTGACCTCTGAAGACAATCTGGAAATATAGCTGCCTGAATACACATCACCTCTCTTTCTTGCCCAGCTCCAGTCTGTCTATGTCTCCTGGGGAAGTGGTTTCTGGATCGTAGACAGGTGAGTATGAGTCAGACAGAGGAGACTCAGTGGGTAGAAGCAGCATAGAACTTTCTTTCCTGGGGGTCAGGCAACAACCTGGAGACTAGAATCAGAAAGCCTCAAGTCAAGGATTGGTACACAGTAGATGCTGGGAAGAGCTTGACCTTCAGAGAGTCTAGAAGACACAAAGGTTAGAATTGTCATCAGACCATAGAAGTTGGCTTGGTCTTGTTGGCCAATAAGAATCTGAGGAGTTACTGAGTGGTAGACTGTTACCACTGTATTTCTGAGATAAGGAACATGTAAGGAGACTAGAGATGAGGGAGATTCCATCCCAATGCCTTAGTTGGGGAATGGCAACCTACTTGCTGCTCTCCTCCCTGCCCATGGTGGTAGAAAATGGTTTGCCTTTAATTTCTTTTGGGACTGATGTAACTTAGGATATGAAACAACCATACTGGAGTCATAGTGAGCTGGAAAATGCTGCCCAGAAATCACAGAGAAGATAAGCAAAAGAAGTAGCCAATGGAAAACACTTATATAACAAAAAATCGAGGATACTTATGAAGATGTGTACACAGAATAAAAGACTTTCTGGAAATAAAAGACCTCATTTTCAAACCCAAATGAAAGTTAGTAGATAAATTGAAGATGAGTTTAATCACTGCTGAAACCTGAATTAGCCACCTAGAAGAAAAGTGAAAGCAATATTGTAAAGCACAGAGAGAAATATAAAGACATGAAAAGCATAAGAAAACTGGACAATAGATTTGGAGGATATATACTAAATATTTAACATGTTGATATTAGAAATTTCAGAAAGAATCAAAGCAGCAGGTGAAGAAAAGATAATAACGAACAACATAAAATTTATCTTGAGGCTAAGGAAGGATGAGTTATTGCATGTTGAAAGAGCATACTGGGTTTCAGCCAGATCTGCTGAGAAAAAATATATATAGGTATATTATAATAAAATTTCCAAGATCCAAAAATCAAGAAAATAAATTTGTAAGATTCCCCAAATAAAGAACATATTATCTGAAAAAAGCTAAAAAAGGTTCTTTTTAATATTATATTTTATTGTTAATGGATATATAATAATTGTACACATTTATGGGGTACATAATGATGTTTTGATACATATAATGTAGAGTCTGATCATCAGGATAGTTAACATATCCATCATCTCAAACATTTATCATTTCTTTGTATTGGGAACATTCAATCCTCCTTCAAGCTATTTGAAAATATATAGTATATTATTATTAACTATAATCATACCATAGTAGTAGCACTAGAACTTATTCCTCCTATCTAGCTGTAATTTTGTATCCTTTAACAAATCTGTTCTTATTCCTCCCTTTTCCCTACCCTTCCCAGCCTCTAGTATATCCTCTGTTGTACTTTTTACTTCTATGAAATCAACTTTTTTGGTTTCCACATATGAGTGGGAACACGTGGTGCTTAATTTTCTGTCTCTGGCTTATTTTAGTTAAGATAATGTCCTCAAATTATACTTTTTATAGGCATCACTATGAGAGCAACGAACTGTAATCCTAGAATCTTATACCTGGTAAAAATAGCATTCACTTTTTGAAGTAAAAGACAGATATTTTTATTTATGAAAGAATAAAAGTATTTCATGGTTTCATCTTGTTGATATTTTTGGGAATTATTTGTATAGAGAATAGATTGCCTTGGCTGGAAAAGTAATTCACATCTCCTTTTCTAATTGTAGGAGGGAAAAATACATCTTAACATAAGTACCAGGAAAGAAAAGATAACAATTAAAATATTGAAAAGGTAGAACTTCCAAATTAACTATGAGGAAAAAGGGAATAATTTGATCAAGAGAAAAGAAGAAATAACATAAACATATACACAAAGTAAAATGGAAGGAATAAAATCAAATGTAGTCCTTGTTTTATCAAATGTGAACAAACTAAATGCTCTTATTAAAATGGTGACTCTAATATCAGTTTTAAAAGAAAGCCCTATAAGAAATACTCTTAAAATAATAAAGGAAAGGTAGAAAATAAAAGGATACATTTAAAAAAATCATGCAAATGTATTCAAAGAAATATAGAAGGGACAATATTATCAGATAAGGTGGAATTTAATGGACTGAAATTTAAATAGACTAAGAATAGATAAAATATAATGAAACACTCCTTTCCAACTGAACAGATATAGTAGACAAAAATATAGGAGGTTATAGATAATTTGAAATCTATAATAAATATCCTTGTTTTAGTAGTAACTTACATTTTTCAAAAGAAGATATAGGTTTTCATTTATTTATCCATGGAATATTTATAAAGATTGACTAGATACTGGGTTTTTAAAGAAAACTTCAACAAGTGAAAACAAGCTAGAGTATTTAAGGATCATATCCTTTAATAAAATAAATTAAATGCTAAATACAAAAACCCAATTTAATTACTCGGTAATTAAGAAACACACTGCTAGTTGATTCTTACAGCAAAGAGGAAATAAAAATTGGAATTACTAACTCTAGAAAGCAGGGAGTATAGAACCTCACATCACTGCCTATAAAATTAGAAGAAAATGCATATCCTTTATTGTATTCCATATTATAAATTACAACAATGAACATCAATAATAAAATAACCAATGCTCATCTTAAAAAATTGACAAAAGAATGGAATAATTAGCCAAAAGGAAGTAGAAAGGGAGAAAAAAAGATAACTCTGAAATTGCTGAATAAGCAGAAAAAATAGTAGTAGTGATAAAATTCATCAACAAAGCTGGTTTTATGAAATAACCAATTAAAGGCATCTACTAGAGTTTAAATTGTGAAATTGATGAAAAGAGATAAAGGAAATTATACAAAATTATCTGTGAGAAAAAAATAGAATGAGAGGAATGATAAAAGGAATTACAGAGAAACTAAAATTTTTTTGAAAAACTTTTTGAAAAGTTAGAGGAAACAAATGGCTTTCTATAAAAATATAGATTAATAATAGCAATCCAAAAAGTAGCAATACAAAAATATAGCAATCCAAAAAGAATACTCAGACCATTTACCATAAAAGATCTTAAATAGTGGTTATGGAGCCACCTTTGAAAAAGTCACCAATACCAGATAGACTTATAGATGGACTCTATCCAGTTTTTATAAGTTTAACTTTCTCATGCTATTTAAACTGTTCCATGCCATGGGAAAAATAAGAAATTTTCTTAGTAATTTTTTGGAGTTGGTATAATTTTAGTAATAATCCCATAAAGATTATATAGAAAAGATATATAGTCTGATCTCACTTTAAAAAATAGAGACACAAATATGCTAAATTAAATATTGGCAAGGAGAATTAAACAAAATGTAAAAGGAATAATGCATTTATATGAGACAAGGTTTATTCCAGAAATACAAATGTGATTAAATATTAGAAATTAGAACAATGATTTATGAAAACAAATTAAAGGAACAACATGATTACAGAAATAGAAAATAAAAATGATATGCTTAAATTGGTCAGTTAGTTTTTGAAAACCGCTAGGTTAAGTATCAATAAAAGAAGCTGCTTAAAGATAATAACGGTCATTTATTAAAAATAAAAATCTATATTTTTCTAAGTGGCAAAACTGTTACACTAAAGTTAAGAATGAGACAAAGATACCTGTCATTGTTGTTATTATTAATCAGGGTCTTGGTTGTTCTCAGTAAAACTTTGAGACAATAAAATTAAATAATTGATGTAAGTATTGAAAAAGTAGAAATAAATGTCGATACTCCTAAGAAACTCTGGCAAAAAAAAAATCTAATAGAATTAATGAGAATACGTGGTAAATTGTTTGGATAAAAGATAAAAGTACAAAATTATGAGTGTTTTCTATATTAACAATAAGATCCTGGAAATAGATACAATAAAAATATATTACTAGCAATAATATGAAAAAAAGATAAACTTCTTAGGAAGTAATTTTACAACAAAGGAACTAGACCTACGGAAGCAAAACCATGAAATCACATTGAAGGACATATGTAGGATATGTAGGGCATATGGAATGTCTCCATAGATGGAAGATTATTTGCTTGGATGGAAATAACCTGATATCATAAAAAATAAATTTAACAAATTAGTAATTAGAATCTCAACAGATTTTTTTGAACTGGATAAATTACATTAAAATTTACATGGAAAAAGAAATACCTTAAGATAATTAAGAAAATTATAAAAGAAAATAATATTTTCTTACCCTATAAAGAGAATGGGGTAAGAAGGAGACTGATCTTATAAAATACTAGGCCATAGCATAGAATACCTCAACTCAAATTGATATGGTATTGGTATAGGTATAAATATGCACATCATAGAACAGAAAAATGAATCCAAAAAAAGATCCCAAAATGTATAAAAATTAAATATAGGCTACGATGACATTTTAATACAGAGTGAAAAGGGTGGTTCTTGCTCAGTAACCCATCTATCAGGTAGACAAAAAACTAAATTAGGATCCCCATCTTACAGTATGTAAAAACTAATTTCCAGCTGGGGTTAAAACTTCAATGCCAAGAATAAAACAAGTACAACCTTACAAAAAAATCTAGGGAAAGTATTTTCATCTGGGAAATACGGGGAAAAGAAAGGAAAAACTTTTAACCAAAATAAGAAGAAAAGGAATTATGAAACAAAAGATGGATATAATTGATGATATAAAATTACATAGAGATACAAGCATACCTCATTTTATAGCATTTCACTTTATTGCACTTCATATAGTGCATTGTTTACAAATTGAAGATATATGGCAACCCTGCACTGAGCAAGTCTATCAGCGCTGTTTTTCCAACAGCATATACTCACTTTGTGTCTCTGTTTCACATTTTGCTAATTCTTGCAATATTTCAAACTTTTTCATTATTATTATATCTGTTATAATGATCTGTGACCACTGATCTTTTATGTTACTGTTGTAATTGTTTTGCCACAAACCATGTCTGTGTAAGATGGAGAACTTAATCGATAAATGTTGTATATGTTTTGACTGTTCCACTGATCCACCTTTCCCTCATCTCTCTCTCCCTCTTTGGCCTCCTTATTCTCTAAGACATAACAATATTAAAATTGGGCCAACGAATAACCCCATAATTACCTCGAAGTGTTCAAGTGAAAGGAAATGTTCCATGTTTTCTACTTTAAATCAAAAGCTAGAAATGATTAAGCTTAATAGGGAAGGCATGTTGAAAGCTGAGATAGGCTAAGAGCTAGGCCTCTTGTGCCAAATAGCCAAGTTTTAAATGCAAAGGAAAAGTTCTTGAAAAAAAATTTAAAGTGCTGCTTCAATGAACACACAGATGACAAGGAAACGAAACTGCCTTATTGCTGATATGGAGAAAATTTGAGTGGTCTGGATAGAAGAGGAAACCAGCCACAACATTCTCTTAAGCCAAAGGCTAACTCAGAGGAAGGCCCTCAAGCTCATAAAATTCTATGAAGGCTGAGAGAGGTGAGGAAGCTGCAGAAGAAAAGTTAGAAGCTAGCAGAAGTTGGTTCAGGAAGTTTAAGGAAAGAAGCCATCTCCATACCACAGAAGAACAAGGTGAAGCAGCAAGTGCTGATGGAGAAGCTGCAGCAAGTTATCCAGAAAATCTAGCTAAGATAATTGTTGAAGATGGCTACACTTAAGAACAGATTGTTAATGTAGAAAAAACAGCCTTCTGTTGGAAGACGATGCCATCCAGAACTTTCATAGCTAGAGAGAAGTCGATGTCTGGCTTTAAATCTTCAGAGAGCAGGCTGGCTCTTTTGTTAAGGACTAATGTACCCTGTAACTTTAAGTTCAAGCCAATGCTCATTTACCATTCCAAAAATCCTAGGTCCTAGAAGAATTATGTCATATCTACTCTGCCTGTGCTCTATAAATGGAACAATAAAACCTGGATGATAGTATATCTGTTTGCAGCAAGGTTTACTAAATATTTTAAGCCTACTGTTGAGACCTACTGCTCAGACAAAAGATTTCTTTCAAAATATTACTGCCCATTGACAATGTGGCTAGTCACCCAAAAGTTCTGATGGAGATGTACAAGGGAATTAATATTTTTTTCATGTCTGCTAATGCCACACCCGTTCTGCAGCCCATGGGTCAAGGAGTAATTTTGACTCCAAGTCTTATTATTTAAGAAATAAAATTTTATAAGGCCATAGCTGCCATAGAGAGTAATTCTTCTTATGGGTCTGGGCAAAGTGAATTGAAAACCTTCTGGAAAGGATTCATCCTTCTAGATGCTATTAAGAACATTCATGATTCATAGGAAGAGATCACAATGTCAACATTAACAGGAGTTTGGAAGAAGTTGATTTCAACCTTCATGGATGACTTTGAGGGATTCAAGACTGCAGTGGAGAAAGTAACTCAGATGTAATGCATATAGCAAGAGAAATACAGTCAGAAGTGGAGCCTGAAGATTTGACTGAGCTGCTGCTATCTGGTGATAAAACTTGAATGGATGAGGAGTTGCTTCTTATAGATGAGAAAAGAAAATGGTTTCTTGACATAGAATATACTTGTGGTAAAGATACTGTGAACATTGTTGAAATGACAACAAAGGATCTACAATATTATATAAACTTAGTTGATAAAGCAGTGGCAAAGTTGGAGAGGATTAACTTTGATTTTGAAAGAAGTTCTCCTGTGGGTAAAATGCTGTCAAATAGCATTTCATGCTATGGAGAAATCTTCTGTGAAAGGAAGGGTCAATTGATGCAGCAAACTCTACTGTCTTATTTTAGGAAATTGTCACAACCACCCCAACGTTCAGCAACCACCACCTTATTCAGTCAGCAGCCATCAACCCATCAACACTGAGGCCAAGACCCTCATAAGCAAAAAGATTATTATGCTATGAAGGGTTAGATGATCCTTAGCAATTTTTACCAATAAAATATTTTTAAATTAAGGTGTACACACTGTTTTTATAGACATAATGCTATTGTACACTTAATATACTATGATAAAGTGTAAACATAATTTTATATGCACTGGGAAATGAAAAAAAATTTGTGTGACTCATGTTATTACTATATTCACTCTATTGCTGTGGGCCAGAACCAAAACCGCAATATCTCTGAAGTATGCCTGTATTTATTTTTGGTCATTGGTTTGGAATTGTTTTTAGAATATTTTAATTTATTTTTATGGATATTTAAAGGAAATTAGCATGTACTGAAGCTTTGCTAATTCATGCTGCAGGAATAAGCCTCAAGAAGGTTTGAAGTCCAGGCCCATTAATAATGGGAGACGAAAATTGAAGAACATTTTTTTAACTCTTTTATTCAGTAAATGGTCAGGAATGCACTATGGTTGTTACCAGTCACTGTCATTTGGTGAGCAGAGTCTTTGTAGAGACTGGGTCTCCAGAAGACTTGAAAGAAGCTAGGAAGTTGCAAAGTCCACTGAGGATGCAAGAAAACAATTTTTTTTAGAAGAACCAGAAGGAATTTTAATCTGAGATATCATTGGCAACTGGGTTCCCAAAGGGCACGGAAGTTTGTCCTCTAATTTGAAATATGCTTCTGGTCCCCCAGCTCTGATTATTTGTCTGTATGTAAATACAGTATTATTTTCTTACCTAGATCAATGGAACTTGTATCCATTGCTTGTGCCTGTTGGTGTCTTCCTCTTGTGTCATAATTGCACATGTTAGAGAACTGCCTTCATTTATTCAACAAATATCTCTTGAATGCCTACCATGGCACTGTGCTAGGTGCAATTTATGTGCAAACTTGTATTAGGGCAGCTTTTTTTGTTACATCAGTAAACCACTCTCAGGAAAAACTTCAAGACATTCTTGCCTACCTTTGTAATATTAATAGCTTCCTTTAAAGAGTTCCTACAATGGATGTGCTAGAGAAAGTGCTACTTATTGTAGTGTGCTGGAGTGCCTTACGCTGCATTTTGTACAACAATAAATACTATAGAAAGGTTCTAGTGCATTAGATCATATCTGGCCAGCTTACCTATAATAACTCTGACTTCATTGTGGAAGAAGGGCCTTCTATGCAAGGCATAAAATCCAATTGATTTTTATGAAATAAGATGCTATGAAGAAGAAATGCATTAAGTGTACTGTATCACAATAATTCCACTTTGTAAGCTAAATGGCTTTTGGAACACTGTTGAAAATGCTGTCACTATTCTGAGCACACATAAAAGAGCAAGATAAGGCCAATAATTTAAAAGTCAATGCTATTCCTATTCAAAGATTTCTTTCCTCAATTAATAAAGCATTTTCTCCTCTGTGTCAGTTCAAAATAAAATTCAAAATAGCTTTATATGATATGATCAGACACAGAGCAATATGTAAGTTATGTGGATTCTACATATTTTCTTTATTGAATTCTGGGGTGCAACTATCTTTAACTTCTATTTAAGGTACCTTAGCAAATCTGTTATCTGTATTTTAAGTGGTACATTTTAGCTCGGGCTGCATTTACCAATTGTTGTAAAATTAGTTTATTTTAGAAGTCCTGGTTAGCTAAATTTAGTAAACATTTCTAAAATAATCATATGAATGTAGACAGGAAACCACATCATATGATTTCTGGGACAAAACCACTCTGTAGCTCATTAAATCAGACAATAACTTACAGTAAATTTGGTTAGGTAGATTAATGGTGGCAGCATTAGTTTTTTATCTTTTTTCTGTTCCAACACACTTGAAGAATATAGTCTTTGCCCATTAATAATAGGGATGCATGGTGACAATGATTCTGTGAATTGAGGAAGTAGAGTAGATTGAAAATTAACCAGTCAACCAACCAACCATCCCACGTGAAAAAGGTGATTCTCAAACACCCTCCGGGGGAAATTTTTGAGAGTCTATGCAAAGTAGTTATTAAAACTATGTGGAAGATTTGTGGATTCAGCAATTTTAATTTTTATTGCTGGTGATCCAAATGAAGTGATAGACTGGTTTTATATCTGGCATCTAGGTACTCATTGAGTGCATGATTGAATGAAAGAAGGAATGAAAGAGAGGTGCTTTTCAATATTCCTTACTTTCTATTATGACAAAGCAATATATATTTCATTGTCATTTAACATATCTATGTTAAATGTCATTTAACAAATCTATGTTAAAGCTTTTTACAGGCTTTAAAAAATCTTTCAGGTAAAATCTAGTATAATTATCATGTATACATATCTTTTGACTCTGTAATCTACTTCTGAAAATGTATCCTATTAATATTATAGTAAGGCCTTGCCAAAGCAGTCCTCAAAACAATGTTGTAGGCATCACACTTCCTAATTTAGAATTATATTGCAAAACTATGGTAATGAAAACAGTATGGTACTAACATAATAACAAAAAAAAAAAAAGTAGACCAGTGGAACAGAATAGAGAGCCCAGAAATAAGTCCAAACATATATGGTCAACTAATTTTTGACAAGGACACCAAAAAGACATAATGGCGAAAGGATTGTCTCTTTCATAAATGGTGTTGGGAAAATGGTTTCCACATGTAAAAGAATGAAATTGGACCCTTATCTTACACCATACACAAAAATCAACTCAAACTGGATAAAAGACCTAGACATAAGACCTGAAACCATAAAACTCCTAAAAGAAAACATAGGAGGAAATCTCCCTGATACTGACCTTGACAATGATTTCTTGGATATGACACCAAAGGCTCAGGCTATAAAAGCAAAGATAAATAAATGGTATTAAATCAATCTAAAAACTTCTTCACAGCAAAGAAAACAATCAACAAAATGAAAAGCCAATTACATATTGGGAAAAAATATTTGTAAGCATTTATCAGCTAAGGGATTAATAACCAAGATTTATAAAGAACTCATCCAACACAATAGCAAGAAAACATATAACCTGATTAAAAATGGGCAAAGGACTTGAATAGACACTTTTCCAAAGATGACATGAAAATGGTAACATGTACATGAAAAGGTGCTCAACGTCATTAATCATCAGGGAAATGCAAATCAAAACCGTTATGAAATATCACATCACACCTATGAGGGTAGCTATTATCAAAAGACAAGAGAAAATAAGTGTGGACAGGGCTGTGGAGAAAAGGGAACTCTTGCATACTGTTAGTAGGAATGTAGATTGGTGTAGCCATTATGGAAAACAGTATGACAATTCCTAAAGAAATTAAAAATAGAACCACCATATGACCTAGCAATCCCTCTTCTGGGCATATACCCAGAGGAAATGAAATCACCATCTTATAAAGATATTTGCACTTCCATATTCATTGCATCACTATTCACAAAAGCCAAGATACGGAAACAACTCAAGTGTCCATCAATAGACAAATAGATAAAGAAACTGTAGTGTGTTTCTTTACTCACTACACACAATGGAATATTATTGAGCCTTCAAAAGGAGATCCTGCCATTTGCCACAACATGGATAGACCTAGAGGACATTATTCTAATGAAATAAGCCAGACACAGGATGAAGAATACTGCATGATCTTATAGATGTGGACTCTAAAAAAACAATAGGTTAAATATATAGAAATAGAGAATAAAATAGTGATTAGCAAGGCCAGGGGAGAGGGGAGGGAATGGGGAGAAATAGGTCAAAGAATAGCAAATATGTAAGATGAACAAATTGAAAGATATAATATAAAACCTGAGGACTATAGTTAATAATAAAGTGTATTCAGGATTTTGCTAAATGAGTAGAGCTCTTGCCACAGGGAGAAAAATGGGTAACTATGTGAAATGACAGGTATGTTAATTTGTTCCATTGCAGTAATCATTTTACTACATATATGTATCTTATAACATCATGTTGTATTCCTTAAATATATGCAATAAGATTTAAAAAATAAAGTAAGAACTTATATATCTAACATATAGATGCCCAAGGCTATTTCTTTTAATAGTATTTGCAAAAATAGAAACACATGAGGTGATCATCATTTGGAAATAAAACTTCATATTTCTAACACTATGGTACATTATTCAGCTATTACTATTAAAAATATAAATTATGTTTAAGACAACTGACTTGAAGAGGATTCCTAGATATTTTCAAGGGAAAAAGGCAATGACAAAAAATTATCTGATTTGATTTTTATAAAACAGTCGCAAAATCCCCAAATATCATTGGAAATGATTTTATGAGAATGGGGAAAATAATGTTCCTAATATGAATTAGCAACAGTTGCTTGCTTTTTTTTTTTTATTGTTTGTTGTTTATAGGGGTACAGATGTTTAGGTTACGTATGTTGCCCTTGCCCCCCCTTCCCCCCAAGTCCCAGTCCCAAGCGTGTCCATCTCTCGGAGGGTGCGCATTGCACCCTTTGTGTATGCATATATCCGTCCCCTCCCCCCTCGCCCCTCCCCCTTCCCCCTCCCTCCCTCCCCGACATCCAATAGATGTTATTCTTATATGTACACTTATGTGTT
>RJWJ010029370.1:0-20680 GCA_004363605.1 Indri indri
TTTACTCCTAGGTGTGGCAAGAGTAGTACAAAGAAAAGCCAATGTCGACTTTGGATTATGGAAACAAACAAAACATAGAAATCAAATCATAAAATATGCATTACACATTCATAAGTATTCATAAAACAGACTGACCTTGCCTGAAGAAAATCCACCTCTTAGGGAAGAGCCTCCCACGTCAATGGAAATAATACCCAAAGCAATAAAAGCACAGCTGAAAACTTGAATTGCATGGCATGTTTCATGCTACACATGATTCTCAGAGGTGATGAAAAAAAACTGTCTTCAGTCCCCCTACACTAGGTCTACACACAATGAAGATCCCTGAAAGAGAAATCAAGGCAAGGCCTATGACATATCATATAACCCAACCAGATGGGCCCTATCTACCTCTAATAAGTAAGCTGCTGAAAGAATCGGTTCTATTTCCTCTCTTGACAATTTTCCCAGAGAGTGGGGAAACTGGCCCACATGCCAGTGTAGAGATATATAACCTCAGGAAACCAAAGAACAAATCTTGATTCAACACTGTCCCCAAGGCACATAGGGTAAGCGGATACGATCCCTCAAGACTTTAGAAATGAACATGAAGTTAGCACACAGCAAACGACCTGAAATGAACATCAGTTACCATCACAGTTTAAGAAACCATATGATCAAAAATGGCTTGAACAACCAGGTAGGACTAGACAGAGGTAAGTGGTTCAAACTCAAGCCACGCTTTACCCAAATGAAGTAACCAGCTTTATAATGACCTGAGCTACCTGGTTATTCAGTTACCCGCTTGCTACTCTGGTAAACTCCAAATGGCATTCAAATGTTCAGCCTCCTCTTGGATTATATCATTGCCTACAAAGTTTAAGGCTAGAAAAAGACTCAAATTTCAAGCAGGTATTTATAAGATCCTATTGGGCAAATTCTGTCAGGCAAATTACAGAATTTCATCTGCCAGCCCATTCACTCGCCAAATTACATTTTACCCAAAGCTCATATATACTAATGCAATGAAATAAAATATTACTGGAATGTAAATTTCATATTTATTTTAGTTCAAATCCAGATATTGTTGTCCCATTTACCAAAAAAAATCCCCACATACATGTAATTTAAATCAATTTCAATGACTCTTACCAAGTACAAATTAAGAATAGTACGCATGTGTAGAATTCAAGACAAATAAGACAAGATTCTTGCTTTCAAAGAGCTTCCCGTCTAGCAGGTAAGAAAAACATATCGACAACAAATTGTAAGAGCAAAAGAGGCATAACATGGCATTATGAGTGTACGGAGACAAGAGACTGCTTGGGAATGCTGCATTTAAGAAACATTCACTGTCTTAGGCCTTGAAAGAAGGCTTGGATTTGACAGGTCGAGATGCACAGTAAAAGCATTTAATGTGAATTTATCATCGTGCCATAGACAAGAGGAAGGGCTCCTGGAGCCACAGTCTGTGTGACTCGAACAGTAGGCAGACTGAGCTGACGAAAGCCGGAGCTGAGAAGGCCAGGTCGGGGCTGAGGTAGAGGGACTTCAGGTGGTAGACACTGAGAGCCATCGGTGCTTCCGAGAAGACAATTGCCACAATCACAGGCACACTTTAGAAAGCTGAAACTTACACGCCATTTCTTCCCATCCCTTTTCAGGCAAACTTTTGCAAATGCGTAGCCCGAAAAAGAATCAAGATTGAGAGGAAGTTTGTTTTAAGAGAATGGAGACTTGGAGCAAAGGAGGAAAAGATACAAGTGATAAGACAATGGAAGAGACTCTTGAAAAAGTGGGAAAGAAAAAGGAGCTCAAAGTAGATGAAAGGGTCAGTTTCAGAAAAAAAAATCGAGACTTTTCTGTTTTAGACTGGAGGGCAGGAAGAAATAATGAAGCTAAATAACCTTCTAGATAGAGACAAAAGCCCCCGAGTCATCAGTGCACATGACAGCCTTAGGAAGAACACCGTTTCTTATCGGGCCATTCAAAAAGAGTATTTTGCGTCAGAATATACGTAAAATTTATCTGAGTTGAAAAATGTATCCAAATAGTTTAATAATATATCTCAAATTTTATCTTTTATTTTATAATAAATTCTGAAGATGATGAATTATAAGCCACTATGAGCAGTAGACTTAAGACATTTAAAAAAAATTTATGTTTCTCATAAATCTGTATTAACTACCTAGAGCAGAACATTGCAATAGCCATGCATGTTTCATTGTATAGGCATTTAGGAAATATTTATGGATGACCTGAATATTCACTTTTTATTGTCATTAGTGACTGAGGTGATTTTTTTCAGCATATTTATCAATAATTTATGAAAGGAAATTGATGATAATTCTGTGCCACATTTTTTTTCCCAACTCAATGATTACCAAAATATGCATTGTTTGATACAGGCAAGGCAAGATGCCCATTCTAGACTATTTAGAAAGTAAAAAGGAGTTGTGTGGTTTATAATTTCTAATTGTCTACTTAAAATGAAGAGGCATGGGAGAAATTTATCTGGCCTTGAAATCAGGAAGAATTTTATTTTCACTTAAAATTAGATTTGTGGGGACTACCTTTTAAGCCTTCATTGTGTCCCTCTTTGGCTTGGTTGATAGAAAGCTGAGATCTAAATCTGTGGCCTTCCTCTAGGAAGTATCTAGGCCTTCTAATCATGTGTCTTTGTCACTAACATCATTTCTAGCTTCAAGTACCATTTCTACTTTTGTTTCCCATTATCTCATACTCATAATGAATGATACGTACACATACACATCTCAATCATGGGGACTATTACAAAAGACATAATAAATGTAGCTAGAAACTGTTTTCAAAATTGAATCTATTTGTGTATTCCAGTAGTGTCTGGGCAGCACAACTGTGAAGACTAATTGGGTCCAGGTATAAAAAGTAATGGAAACTCTCTGAATATGTTCCTTTTCCTTCAGCCTTCAAGTTTATTGATTGCAAGAGAAGAAAAGATTTCGTAAATTCAACAGAAAAGGTACACGTGTAACACAACTCAATAGAAACACTAATTATTTTTCCTTCTTATGGAATTGCATTTGAATAATATGGAAATAATACGGTCAAATGATATTATTTTTGAGCCACGGTCAAATTTCCAGCTACTGTCAAAGCTCAGCAGCAGACAGGGTAAGTGTATCTGACATATTTTTGGATGCGGGTAACTTACACTGGCTGATCCGATGTACAAATCCCACGCAGTGTACTGAAGGGGTTGGATGAAGGGTTTGTATTTGTCGACCATCCATGGGGTTACTAATAAAGCCAGATTTAGAAACATGTACTTTAACAAGCTTTGAATCCATTTGATCAGAAAGCATTACAAGTCTCAAATTAACCTCTACTTTTAAGGTAAAGCATCAACTATCCTAAATGCTACTAAAATTTTAAACGATGAATTAAAGAGCTTGAAACCACTTTCAGTGTCATTTTGATTAACCAATTATATGTGATCTAATTTGATCTTTCTTTTCAAATAAATCTAAATACTAGAGAGTGTGTGCTTAGAATTCATAATTTGGTTTCAGTCAACATTGACCAATATCTAATATGGGCATATTGACTTAATTTCTATATTTTTACACCCATGTAAACAATTTGAAGAACACAATTGAAACAATGCAATCAGAAATTATTCACCCTGAAAGAATTATAATAAATTAAAAAATGCAAATGGTCTCAATTCATACAATATTCAGTAACTCCTCATTTATTGATGTTATTTTGAATGTCACTTTCATTCTTTCTCATATTTCACTAAAGGGAAAAAGAATTTGCTTAAAAAAACCCCCGCCTTATTAAGAATTCTCTGTTAGCACAGATTCTCATCAAAATAAACAAAAGCAGAGAAAAATAAGCAAAAAACAAATAAGCAAATAAAAACACAGAAAAGATACAAAATTAAATATTTTCTCATATTGTCTAATTTCTATCAGGTTTGCTCTGGTTTCATTGAGGACCTTAGATAAGGCGCCAGAATTAATTTTATTGTAGCATCTGCTCTCTGATTTTAACATGGGTGTAAATTATTTGAACAAATAGCAACAGGAGGGGGCTATGAAATCATTACAGTAAGTACAGTATAGGCTGCAGTTAATTTTATGCAGTTATGATTTAATACTGCATCTTTACCTTTGTTTACTTTTCTCACTACTACCAATGGTACCATGGACAGTCTGTGTGCATAAATTTTGATACGCTTTAACTTTTAGTAATAGATTTGTGTATATTTCATTGTAGTAAATGAGAAAATAGGCTAGTATTTACATTTATTTTATGCACTCATGACATATCTTTTTCATAATTATTTTTTTTATATTTCTAAGCTATGCAGTTTGTGGGTTTTTTCAAATTGTTGAAAATCTCCAAAAAATTTTCCAACATATTTACTAGAAAAAATTCACATACAAGTGGACCCATGCAGTTCAAATCGATGTCGTTCAAAGGTAAACTGTATTTTATGGTTAATCGAGGTCAGCCAAAACCTTCTGTACACATCAGTTAGCAAACTTGTATTCATTTTATTCATTAAATAGAAATCACTTCAGCATCAACCTAACACTTGAAAGGTCTAGGTGGAAATTTTTTTACTTTTAGGTTTTTAGGAATTAAACTTCATTTATACAAGTGAATACAAATCAAACTCAAATATTTAATTCTAAATTATTTCATGACACCTTACTACATGAAACAAAGAAAATAGTTGTAACTCATCGAAAATAACAAGTTTGAAATACTTTTCTCAAGGAGACAGTGATTAGGATTTCAAACTAATATGGGTACAAGTCATTTAGATAGTGAATGGTGACAATATCACCCAAAACTGTAAACAAAGTGCTATTTTTTCTAGAATGACAGTTTTCCCATAGTGCACCTATGTGCTTGGTGTGCCCAAACAGTATGTACAGTAGACCCTCTTATCCGCGGTTTCCCTTTCTGCGGTTTCAGTTACCCACGGTCAACCAGTCTCGGAATAGGTGAGTACAGTACAATAAGCTACTTTGAGAGTGAGAGAGAGAACGCATTCACATAACTTTTATTACCGTACGTTGTTATAACTGTTCTATTTTATTATTAGTTATTGTTGTGAATCTCTTACTGTGCTTAATTTTCGAGACGGGGTTTTGTTCTGTCGCCCAGGCTGGAATGCAGTGGCGTGATCATAGCTCACTGTAATCTTCGACTCCTGGGCTCAAGAAATCTCCTGCCTTAGCCTCCCAAGTAATTAGGATTACAGGCACATACCGCCATGCTTAGCTAATTTTTAAATTTTTTGTAGAGATGGGGTCTCACTGTGTTGCCCAGGTGGGTCTCAAACTCCTGACCTCAAGTGATCCTCCCACCTTAGCCTCCCAAAGTGCTGGGATTATAGGCATGAGCCACCATGACTGGCCACTGTGCCTAATTTATAAATTAAACTTTATCATAGGTATGTATATAAAGGAAAAAACATACTGTATATAGGAATCAGTACGATCTGTGGTTTTAGGTATCCACTGGGAGTCTTGGAATGTATCCCCCATGGATAAGTGGGGACTACTGTACCCATATATCTGGAAATTCCTTCTCTTTGCCACTAACGTAGCAATTTTATGTCAAGGAAGGGTATTATAAATAATTCTGACTTGGCCTTCTAGGTAACAGTAGCTAGTGCCTGTCAAACACGAAGGAAGATTTTCATCCTGAAAAGCCGTGAGAAATTCTCTCTCCCTTTGATTTGTGTGGTGAGGAAAGGAAGTCAGGAATTTCTTTTGTCATTGTACTATCATGAAGGGAGATAGCCTGATAGCACATCTGATATTCAGAGGCGACAGAGTCCAAGAACCCCGACAAAAGAAACCAGATCTTAAAGGCCTCACAAGTCTCTGGATCAAGCTTCAGCTGTACGCACAGTGTCCTGAACTGCTGTGGATCATGAACCAATAATGTTTCCATTTTTGCTTTAGATAGTTTGGGTCAAGTTCCCTGTTCCTTGCTGTCAATGGCATTATAGACATGCTGTGATTACAACACCTTGGATAAAACAGATTTGGCTGGTTGGTTGTTTCCCTTTTCCTAGATTCACCAGCATGCCCATGAAGATGGCACGAAGCCAGGGAATAGCAAGGTTTACACTCTTTCACCTGGATTGCAATTTTCTGCCCTCTCTCTTGAGATGAGAAGCAATTCTGCTCCTGACTGCTCAGGGACAAGGGTGACCCCGTGATGTCAGGGCTGGGGTAGTTAAGTACGTGGACTCTGGAGTTAAGACAGAACTGGATCTCAATCCTAATGCATCATTCCCCAGCTATGAGATCCAGGGTAAATTACTAACTTTCTTAACAACTGTTTCCTTGTTATAAAAGGGGATAATAATAGTTCTTATGCCAGAAGTTTGTATTAAATGAGATACTACATGTAAATCATTCAGGACAATACCTGGCACTTGTAAAATGTCATAAAGTCTTAGCATTCTTATTTCTATACTAGCAGAGTTATATTTCCAGCAGCTATAAACATAGGCAACCATTATATTTACAAAAGTGGGTACTTGAATTTTATTATTTGAGCTATAAGAATAACAAGTGTATCTAATGAGTTGAAAATGGTTATTTGATTTTGCACGCATGCAAGCACATGTGAATTGTGTATTTATGTCTGTAGATTTTGTCTCAATATTGGTATAACTTAAAGCACAAAATACTGAAAAGGCAAACTGTTCTTACTGTATTTCATAAACTAAAAACTACTAAACAGAATATCAATGTTAAAAGAATTTCTGTTTTAGGGTTTGTTTTTGTTTTTGTTTTATGTCAGAAGGACTAGCCATAAAATGTACCTCATTTCAAGGCTTCTCGGCAGGAAAGTGTCATTCTTTCCCTAAGTGTAGCCCAGGAGGAGCACAGCACTGGTACCACGGTACCACCTAAGTATCCCTAAAAGATGGGAATATGCATCTTTTTTAGGGAGAGCCATTCCTCTGAGAGGGGCGAACCCACTAAGAAAATGGCAAAGAGAGCATCAGGCATCATCACCCTTTCTTGGAAGAACTGAATATCTGTACTGCTATTTATTGTTTCAATAATGACTAAAATTTAGTGCATTTCTGGTCATCACTGGGCAGCTTCAACATCAACAAATTAGTTGAAAAAGAATCACTTGCCGAAAGCAATTTTTTTCTCAAAATATTATTGAAGCCCCAAACATCAGAATTCTGTCAACTAAATTCTATGATGCAACCTGAAACGGTAATTAAAGTTCAAGGTCAGTAGATCAGCAAACTAGTGACATCAAAAAGCAGGGAAGCCTCTGGGCTAAGCTCCAGCTAGTCAGCAAAACAGTCCCTCTGCAGTCTAGCAAGGAATGCTACATCAGCGCTAGGCCCAGGACAGAGACCCAGCATCACTGATTAGTTTGACATTTTCCTTGCTCACGTGTGCATGCAAATCCACCTATCATTTCATGCCAATGAGTAACAGATTCTTCTCAAATCAGGGTCAAATTGCTAAAGGCTTTTTTTCCCAGGATGTTGAAAACCTTATTTTTGCCCAAGAACTTTCCCAAGAAATTAGATTAAGCAGCAAATATTTTCCCTTTATTTCAGCCTTAGTGTCTGGGCTACAGCACAGCTGAGTGGCAGCAAAAAACACGGAAAATGTCTGCATTTGACTGGTGTGAAAAAACTGTCTTAATCATTCACAAATATCTGAGGAATTAAACCTGGGAAGAGAGCATCACCACATTCAGCTGCTGAAGTGTGTCTCCATTACTGCAACTTTTTGGTACTTAGCAACATTCAATTAACATCCATGATATGATATCAGTCATTGTTAACGCTTATTAAGCACCTCTGCCTCTACTACATGAAGTGCAGAATTCAAGTTTAATAAGGTGGGACTCTAACTGCTAGATGGCATCTTCGCTTGATTTATGCTTCTCTATGAAACGGCTGATTCTTTTCCAAGCTAATCACCTGAAGTTTCTAAGTGTTTGGCCTTCATTTTTGTATACGCCCAATATGCTCAGAAATAAGAAATGCATGACTAATGATAAATAAATTTACATGTGAAAATTTATAAAAGAATATATTTTCTACTTAGGAGTAATAGGTACCTTTTTGATGAGAATGATTTAATTTTGTTAAGAAAGATTAAAATTTAAAACCAGATGATAAAATCTTAGAAATAGCTTCCTTTTAATATTCTGAGGGATGGTAAGTAGAAGAAAAAGAGAGAATTTGGGAGATTTAGGAGGAATCCCCCCAAATGCACAAAAAATATTTATCTCTATGGAAATCATTCAAAGAACTGGTTCTGTTTTCTAAAAACTGAACATATCCTTCTGTTCTGATATGGAGTGTTTCTCCCTGGGCTGATGCAAGTGCCTCAGAAAAGTTGTGTTCTATACCAGACACCAGCTTTAGAGGCATCATAATTTTATCTTTTGTTGTTTGTGATGCTAATGAGTAAATAATGCCATTGCTTGACAAAGATGTTCTATAATGATGACTAGGTAGAAACCTCTACATCTTGCCTAGACTGAATATTGCAAGAGTTACCTCACTGTAAGGCATGGAGAATCCGTCGCACTTAGAGCCCACACAGGAAAGATACCAGCACCAGCACACGTTAAAATACTTTATTTCACTGCATTCTTGCTTGAGAAGGTTAGATGAGGCCAAAGGTCACTGAGAAAGTAAATGCCAGGGACAGGATTCTAAGCTGATTCTCTTTTACTCTAGAACTCCTAATACTTCCTCTGACATGGCCCCTCTGGGTTAGCACACTACTTCAGCTCTCCTGATCATGTATCCTTGGATAAGTCACTCACACTTAGTGGGCCTTGGTTTCTCCACCTGTAAAGTGAACACAATAATTCCTGCCCTGCTACCTTCCTTGGTTATTGCAAGCACTAAATGAATTTCCACGTATGAAAATAACATTAAATGAAAATCACTAGATCATCATAAGATATGAAAGTTAAATCCATGGCCCTTCTCAGTCACAGTTTTATAGATGTCCCCATCACAGGCCTTCTGTATCAAGACTTAAGTTCTAACTTGTGGTTTTGATCTTTCAAGGATCTGGGGACTCATAGGGTTTATTCCTATTATCTTTAAGTCTAAGTATATCCTCCTCCCTGAGGCTTTCCACAAGTCCTCATCTGTGATCCCACAAAACAGACATCTACTAATGGTTCTATCACACTGTGCCATGTTTATCTGTCAGATTAGAGCGTGAGGTCCCTTAGAAGCAGGGATTCTGTCTGTATTTGTGAATGCACTACCAGCTGCTGTACAAACAAAATCCAAAATGCATAAGGGCTCATTCACAACGGCAGCCTAAAACGTGTCCTGTTAGATGAATGGCTCCACTCTGGGAAGAATTAAAAAAAAAAACAGTCTCCTTTAAACTAATGGCTTCACCAACTGCACCAAGGATTCCAAGACTACCATGATTATCTGCCTCAAGCCAGCGATAGGGAGGAAGCGCAGAGGGGCCCCCAGGGGAGGGTTTTGGGAGTCAGGTGATGAAGTTGCACACAGGACTTCCCCACACACTCCATTCACTAGAACTCGGCCACATGGCTCATCTAACTGCAGCACAGCCTGGGAAACGCAGGCCAACTGTGAGCCCAGGAAGGACAGGACACAGCTTTGGTGAACAGCCAGCGAGTCTCAGCCCCACTCATATGAGAAACTTGCTTCCTGATATATGAATGGACCGAAGAGTACATCCAATTCTTGGTCATGAATTAATAAAGGCGGACAAAATAAAAATATTACATGTAAATCATGCTCACACATCTAGTTCACTTAATTTCACAAATCACTGCTTACCTCCCTTTTCCTAATACACTCTGACCCAATTTTAAGGATGAAAAACGACACTGCCAAAAGGAAAAATAAAAGCATCATAAGAATAGCTTAAAGTTTCTAAAAAAGAATCACCCCCTAATAAGGGAATATCACAGAGAGGGGAGAATCGTAACCAAAGACAAAATTTACTAGCAATACATAAAAAAAAAAAATAAAGAACCTGACAGTCTACTTGCTGTGCAATTTACTTCAGAATTTTACATTTTTATAATACTAAGAGGTAGAGTCTTGTCATGTTTTCTGTAGCTGAGCTAGACTGCATCATAAAATGCTGATTTTGATTCTTCAGTATCCAAGTTGTTTTAAAATCAATTGAGTTTAAAGACATCAAATGAATAGATCAAAAAAGACATTTAAAATTTTTATTTTAAATAGTAACTAAGTATACCAAGAACAAATGCATGGTCTTTTAAAGGTTTTATATTAAACTTTGTAGTATGTAAAGTTCTTTTAAAATGTCTACATTTGACCAGGTCAAGATTGCTAGTGTAGTTAGTTCCTACTAAAAGACATCTATCAAGTGTAAGTTTAAACTCCTATGGGGAACTAAGAGCATATGCCAGGATTTCATCATCACCTGGAAGTTCGAGGTGATGAAATTCTCCAACCCAGAGGAGCTCTTTATTTCAGTGGAATTTGCTTCACCACATAAGCTCTCAAAATGGGTTTATTTCTGCTATTTTTCTGACTATATTTTAAAAGAGAAATGACATAGGTTTCGCAGATGCTGGTGAAATAATTACAGTTGCATAGGCAAGGCATATAATTAGTTGAAGAAGAGGGTTAAAAAAAGACTTCACCTACACTATGTGGGTACAAAGACTTAGGATTAACTGTGAAGCAACTGCTGTCTGTATCTTTCACAGCTATAACCAAAATTGAAGCCAAAAAAACCCACTGTATATATAAACACACACACACACACACACACACACACACACACACAACTCAGGACACAAAGAGAAGACATCCTCCCTAAACTCAAGGGAGCACCGATGCTTACACTGAAAATAAACTCAGTAGCTACATTCACTCCCAGGGTGTGCAGCAGAAATCAGGATGGAGCAAAAACAGGAGAGAACAATGAAGTGATTCCTCCCTTCCTGCATTCGAGGGCCACAATACATTCCCGAGACCCAGAGAGAGGCAAGCTCTCTTCTTTGGCACCACCGCTCCTTTCTGCAGCCCTGACTCCTGTGAGGGTCGGGGCTAAGGAATTACCTTGAAAGGAACCAAATTCTCTTATTTGCATATGAATCTGTTGAACTTGTGAGGGTTTCAACTTCTAAGCTGAAAGAGCCGGTAAGCATGAATATTGAAAGCTACTTTTTCCTGTTGTCACAATCTCCTTTAATTACTTTAAGACGTTTACACGCAAGTTCACAATGATACAGTGCAGCGAACTTCAGTTCAAACTTTAACGGCACATGGAAGCACAACTGCCAGATTATTTGTATCAACATGTATAAATTGTCTTGGAAGAATTTGCTCACAGCTTAAACAATCACACCTTAGTGAGGAAGAGCTCAAGGGACTTGTGAATAAAGATAAATGAATACTATACATGACTGTGGCCCAGCCAATTCTACTCAATTTCAGAAAGTATTACACCAGTACTGAAGCAGATTGACTGTCCCACAAAGGCAGCAGGTGGCAGGTGGTTTGTAACCAGGTGTGAACGATAATAGGTTCGCACTGCCCTGATCTAGCTTCACATCAGGAAAACTTTTAGAACGTCAAGGTTCCCAACTCTGGTCCCTTCCAGGGACAGACAGGTAATGAAAATGTGTGACGTGGAGTGGCTTGGCGAAGACAAGAGGGAGGGTGAGGGTCCAAGAACCAACTGAGGACTGAATGTCCTGCCTTCGTGTGAATCGAAATGAAGAAAAAACTACGCTGGCCAAGCGTATACATCTGGAGGTCCTGAGTTACGACCCCTGCCCAGAGGAACAAACGGACAGCTTATTTCTCTCAACTGACCTTTGCCTAGCTATTAAGCTAAAGTAAGAATTAAAAATCGTTCTCTGACATGAGGTGGGGTATAGATACTCCAGTGAAATAGGAGTCCACAGTCAGGAGAGATGGTCAATGACAGAAGGGCAAGGCTGGCTTCCTTCTAGGAAATCGGGGCGGCCGAATAAGGGCACGTGCCTGGCCTGCTGATGAGACCGTTCCACCTCAGCTGGAGGATTCCCATAGGAAAAGTGCTGGATAATTATTCTGAATAGACTTTAAAACGATGAATGGAGAATATTAGTCCTTTAAATTGGACTACGTATGGCATGGCCACCAACATTTTAATCCTTTTTGAATAAAATAAATAAATAACAAAGAAACCCCACATAATCAACAAAATCCCCTAACACTGCACTAATAGAATGTCGCTTTATGCAACGCTAGATGGTGAGGTACAGTTCAAGATGAACTATATACAACATGTGTACCAGGTAAAGGAAGGAGAAGACGGCTGCAAGCAGAGGACTAAGAACATGGGCTGGCAAGACCAGCGAACCTCCTTAGGGGCGCAGAGAGCATGGCGCATGACCCGGGCCACTTCTAGCCAGCCTGTGCACACAGGAACAGCCCATGCTCCCCACGGAAGGAAAGGGAAGTAAGAGCAACATTTCTTTCTCAACTGGCTCCCCAACTGCTCCCTGCCCCCTGAAATTCCAGCCAGGCTCGGAAAGCATAATGGGAAGAAGCCAGATCTCCCCCAACCCTGACTCGGGAACCTTTTACACAGAGCTTGTGCTCTGTGTCTTTCTCTCTCTCTCTCTGTGGGTGGAGAAGAGAAGCATTCATTGCTCTTCTGCAGAGCTTACCAAGTAGGCCCAAGTTTTACAGGAAGAAAGCATCCACTTGCCTTTGACGGAGGAGCTTATTCAGAAAATAGACACAACATGGGAACAGTTTTTAGGGCAGGTCGGAAAACCATGGGTGTCTCCTGACCTACCTCTACCTTCTCATCAACTTTTTGAGCTCATTTTTAGGCACACCAGAGCTCTTCTGACTGTATGTAGATTTGATTTTATTCTGCCATTCACAAAGGACCCAAGAGGAATTTGGTAAGGGCTTATGAAACACCAATGTGCAGGGTGCTAAGACCATCACCATTCATTCATTTAACAAATATTTCTTGAGCGTATATCATGTTTTAGGTGCTGTGCCTGGTGCTGGGTCTACAGTGGGGAATCCAACAGATATGATGTCTGCCCTAGAGAAATTCTGTCTAGTGGACAGCCCTCCCATCACAGGTTAGAGCCACTATTTTGCATATATATCTCCATATATCTACACATTAACTAACACCTTCATTTTAAAAGCAGCATTTTTTATTTCATCGTCAGTACCAATACCTGCTGGGTATTACTACACCTGCTGGGTTTACTGCCCTGAAGATATGCTCTGCTCCCACTGCACTGTCAGTACCCCCAGTACTCAGTAGATTTGGGAAAAATAAGATATAAAATGGTTTGTGTTCTCAAGTGGCTTACAATCTCCTTACAGAGACAAAATATTTACATAAAACTTTTTTTTTTTTTTTTTTTTTTTTGAGACAGGCTCTTGCTCTGCTGCTCAGGCTGGAGTGCAGAGGTGCAATCACAGCTCACTGCAGCCTCCAACTCCTGGGGCTCGAGCAATCCTCCTGCCTCAGCCTCCCAAGTAGCTGGGACTGCAGGTATGCATCACCATGCCTGGCTGATTTTTTATTTTTTGTAGAGATGAGGTCTCGATATGTTGCCCAGGTTGGTCTCAAACTCCTGGCCTCAAGTCATTCTCCGGACTCAGCTTCCCAAAGTGCTGGGATTACACGTGTGAGCCACCATGCTGACCCCACATGAAACTTTAAGTAACAATAGAAAGTACCACAATTCATACAAGTATTCCATAAATAAGGTGATCATAAGATTTATTATCTAACCTATAACACTTCAGAGCAAAGGGACAGGGGAGCTATCAATATTTAATAGTGGGACTGTTCTGTCACACCAGAATCTAAGGTTGCTTTTTCATAATTCTCTTTTGTTTTGGGGGGAGGGTGAATTATTCAATGTAAAAATTATATTTAGTTCCTTCCTCAAAGAAATATTTATGGAATATTTACTATATTCGAGAAACAATGATAGGCTCTTCTACAGGTAGGCTTTGAGGAGGAGGTTACAAAGATAAATAAGCCACAATGCTTAACCTCAGAATTTATTCCCACAGAAGAAAGACATAAAAATAGCTAACACTTTCTGAACATGTGACAATCCCGTGCTATATATATTTCTTATTTAATCATCAAAACAACCCTAGGAGGTAAGTGGTATTACTCCCATTTTATGGATGATGTTTATATAGCTTAAGGAACTGTCCACTGACCTGTGTCCAGGGTCACACAGGTTTTAAGGAAGGAGCTGACACTGGAACCAGGCACATCCCACTGCAATGCCCAGGCTCTTATTCTGACAAGTACTACAAGAATAGTTTAGAGGAGGAAAACATGTATTTCTGGTTGGAGCAATCAAGGATGACTCAACCGAAGATAGCGATAGTAGATACAGCCTTTAAAAGATTGAGTTAGAAGGATTTTAAAAGGCAGAGCTGAGAGAGGGTAGCAAGCCCAGGAAAGTAGAATGTGTACCAAGAGCCCAGAGCTGGGAAAGACGAAGTGGCGGG
Organism: Indri indri; assembly: GCA_004363605.1. Classification (NCBI taxonomy): domain Eukaryota; kingdom Metazoa; phylum Chordata; class Mammalia; order Primates; family Indriidae; genus Indri; species Indri indri. Next base: position 14,522 of record RJWJ010029370.1, read on the forward strand.
CAGGGAGGAGGCATCTTGGCCAGTACTTCACAGTTTTGTGTAGAAGACCTGGGAACTATTAGACTGGAAGACAGGTCAGCGGAGGCCAACTTTCCCTTCGTGTTTAACTTAAGCAAATATGAAACTCAATTTGCATGCCCTGAGTATACTCCATAGTTATTTGCATTGAGGCCAATTACTGCTTCCAGATCAAGATGTCTTGTAGACAGAGTGTTTCATATGGCTGCACTGAAGGGGGTATGTGTACTATCCAAAGACAGGCAGGGTGCCAGCTTGTGGCTGGATGCAGTCCTGGGAAAGTCCCTGTAAGTTGTCATGCTGTAAACTTACTTTTTCTCCATAGAAACAATGTTATATGAGGGTGACATTTCATATCAATGGCTGTATACCAGTGTTCTAATAAAAAGTACCCAAAACACTGTAAACAGTAGTCCCATAACTTGTATTTGCCAAAGAATAATGCCTTAGTGTGTATATAAATTAAATAGGGTGGTATTGTAGTCATAATTTTCATAAACTGAAACTATCCCAGGATCTAAAACCTTTGTAGGACTGGGAGGGACTATAAGACTAGTGGTTAAAGTGACTCTGAGGGGAGAGGCTACGCACAAGGCCAGGACGTCCACCAGCTGGAGGAAAGCTGCCATAAAGAACAGAGGGACTGGCCAGTGGTCCAAAGCCGGTGAGGTCAAGACTTAGGCAAACTGATGGGTGTGAGCATCTCCCTACCCCCAGGCTCTTCCTTTAGCTGCATGAAGTCTTCTAAAGCAAAATTTCTGATCTCAGTGCTCTGCTGTGCACAACCTTTCAGTGACTCCCCATTTCCTACCAAACCACAGGTCTGCCACTGACAACCCTCCAGAATCTGGCTGACTGTCCATCCAGCCTAATCTTCCACTACATCTACTCCAATGCGGGCCGTAGACAGATGGCTGAGTCATTATTCTCAAGCATGAGAGGCATCTTTATGCCTTTGCTCAGGCCATGAGCTCTTTGTGGCAAACGTACCTTATCACAGTAAAACCTACATAGACATGTGCTGGCTGTTACACGAAACCTGGTAAATAGTGAATGCTCTGTACATATCTGTGGATGGATGGAGGGAGGAAGGAATGCTGGGTGGATCTCATTGCGAACCTTGTAGCTGGTCATGATCGTCCCCTGGTCAGTGTGCCACAGTACACTTCTGTTCCTTTATGCAACTCCATGCGGTCCCTTCTTCATCAACATCTGAATACAGTTCTTCTCTCCCTTAGTAAATGGAACACTCTTGGAGGCTGAATTATATTCATCTTTGTATCCCACACAAATCCATCAGAAATAGGGTATCGGAATATCAGTGATATGGTATACCTGGCAGCAGGAGGCAAACCTGCATCATGGTGAGCTGAACACATACAAGAGATGAATCCTAGGCCTGAGTGGTTGGTACATGGGCCTGGGCTAGCTTTAACTAGTCCAGACAAAAATTAGGTCTTTAGACTGAAGTTAACTTTTGCCAGAGATAGTCAAGGTCATCACCTCCTATTCCTTCCTCCTTCAGGACTCAACTGTGGCACCATGTCTTCCTTGAAGCAGTGAACACTCTCCCCACTTCCCTCCCCTGAAGATTCTGGGCCCTCCTGCTCCTTACACTCTTGGCACTGGGTACACACACCCTTCAGATACAAGGCTGAGCACACTACTGTGTAACTATTGCTCCCCATGTCTGTCTTCACAGTAGAGTGGTCAACTTTGCTCATCTCTGTGATCCACTGTCCCCAGCACAGTATCTGCTGCACATTTGGCCCTTAATAAAGACTTCTTAATAAGTACTTTATTTGAGAAATACTTAGCTCATATTCTCATATTTTTATCTACCAGGTACAATCATTGTTGTTAACAAACCAGGATGTGTCACTGAATCTCTCAGAGTAGTAGAACTTAGCCTGGGCTTAAAGTCAGGTGGCTCCAGTTTGGAACATCAGCTCTGCTTCTTATTTGGGCTGTGATCTTAAAGAACTCACTCACCCTCTCCAGGGCTATTTCCTCAAATCTCCCACAGGATAACAACACCTACCCTGCAGCCTGCTGTGAGGACTAGAGGTTATGTAAATAAGCCTCCTAACAGAGTTCCTGGCCATTGGTTATTGCTCAATAACGACAGCAATTATAATTACTAGGCTAGGAGGACAAGTAAAATAAACATTGATTTTCTCCAATGAACTTGTATATTGTTTTTTAATTTTAGCGTTTTTAAAAAAAAATCAAACTTAAAAAAGTTAATTCAGTAACCTCATACAGACATAGCCCACATCTCTGAGGCTTTAAATTCATGTTTCCCATAAAAATCTTGATCCAGCTAGGAAAAAAAATTATAAAGGAATACCCAGGAAAAACACTGAGTTAGCAGAAAAACATGCAAAGAGTGACACACGAGGCAAGTTTATAGGGTCTGTCTTCAATCGGATTTCTGATCCATGGTTTTCCAAGGATAATTTTTAAAACATCAGTGGGGAGGAAAGAGGATGTTTTCTCAGCATTAAATATTTAAAACAGGTTGATAAGAGCACTATATATCAGGACTTCTTCATCGGCCTCTATGCCTCCCAAACATTAACTATGTAAGTGGTACATATATATGCCACACTGAGAAAAACCAATGTGGAAAATGTGTTTGTGACACAGTCTCCAAGGAAAAATATTTGGTGTCTAGCTTCCTGTGTAAACAAATGTCATCGCATTCAGAGAACAGTACATCAGGAAATTCTCTGGAAAACATCTATGTTTTCACGAGGGGTGGGGGCGGAGGGCATTGGCCGGGTAGGGAGAAAGAGAGAGAGACCTACCAGCATTCCGCCACACAGTGACCTCAGAAGCACTGTACGACAAATCATTAAAAATGCAACACATGCAAACCCTCTTCCAGTGCAGATACAGAGAGGTTAGTGAAAGCAAAACGATCACTTAAGATCAATTTAAGAAACCTCGCTTCTTACAAATAGGAGTAAGTAGGTGGATTTGTCCAGACCACGCTATTTACATCTGCTGAACCCTATCATTTTGTGCCATGGCTAAAATTTCATGCATGTCACGAGTCTTTCCCCTCCTCACCCCACACAATGTGGCTGCTTTGAAGAATGTCGGATTGGGAATAAGGAGAAGAAAGAGCCGTTGTTCTGAAGTCTCAAAAATTCACAACTGAATTTAAATGACACAACACTCAGTGGAAGTATTTGAAAAGGGATAAATGGTTTAGGAAAGGCTCAGCCAGCGATACTTACATCACGGTATGAAAACACTTTCTAACACATTCTCTCAATACAGATCTCACAGACCCAACCCCCTATGTTAGGTGTGTACATTACATTAAATCCTGTATTTAGCAATCACCGTAACAGCACCTTGAATTCTTCAGACTAATGGATATCATATAAACAAGCAAATCAATACCAAAATAGGCCCTGACTCAGCCTCAGAACAACATGACGTAGCAGAAGCCAGATTTACTCTGCTGCTTGAAAACAGGTGTAAAGGTAAACAACGTACATAAAACAAAAGCTCTCAAGATGCTGGCCACCTGGCAACAAAGGACAGTGATCTCCAAGAGAAGGGAAGCAAATGAGGTGAGCCCCACAATTGCCCCAACATACAGACTGGAGAAAGTTTTCAGGCACGGCACAGGATGGGGGGACTCAGCAGAAATTATCCTCTCTGAGTGGAGGACTTGGAAACAGAAGCCCAGGGAGCCTAGGGTAGTTAAAGATCAGAGGAAGCACAGTGTTAGAAAGAGAGAACTCCAAAGAGCGGCGGATAAAGTATTCAGTTGAGTATGGATCATCGTATGAGGAAACTCCCTACAGCCAGGGAGGAACCACCTGAAAGTATTAGAGGGAACAGTGCCCGGTATTCACAAAGGACCAAGAAAAGTGCCTGTTCCGCACAGCCAGTGTGGAAAAACCTCATAATTTACAGGGCATTGGTTAGAGTATTAAGAAGGGTTTTGCCTTGATAGTGGGGAAAAATCCACTCTAAACTAAATGTGACCCTGCTCCTACCTAAAGAAGCTTAAAAGCAAGATCTGAAAGGATCAAACTATCTTAACCATGCCCCATAACAAAGCTCAAGAATATTTTTAGAAATACAAAAGTTTCTAGTACCCAATAATGTAAAATTCTGGTATCCAATTCAAAATTATCAAGTATACAAGGAAGTAAAAAAAATATGACCTATAAAAAGGAGAAAGATTAATTGATCGGAGCTTACCCAGAAATGACAGAGATGATAGAATTAGTAGAAAAGGACATTAAAAATTTTTAAAACTGCATTCCGTATGTTCCACAAACTAGAGTAAATTATGGCTATGTTAAATAGTATCAATAGGGAAGATATACAAAAGAGCAAAATTAAACTTTTGGAGAAGAAAACCTCAAAATCTGAGACAAAAAAAATACTGGATGGCAGATTAGATCTTAATGGCAGATTACAAAATGCAGAAGAAAAGATTAGGGAACCTGAAGACATAGCAATAGAAACTAATAAAAATGAAACAGACAAGATACTTGGCCCTATTCAAAGTCCACAATTCCAAAAGTCTGTCTGAAAGTTAACGATGCCACTTGTTCTGAGGCTGAGACAAAATTCATTATATCACTGAAGATCAATTCAATACTATAAAAAAGTTCTTATTTTTTCTGTTAATAAAATTATATGTCTTTATAGACGTCTTATTTTATAATCTTTTTATTGATGGATATATACACTGTTAATAAGATCTGTCATTGCTATGGAAACTTAAATGGGAGCTAATAAAACTTATGAAGAACTTTTCTGTTTTAAATAACTAGTTTAATTTTACTAGCAATATTCACACATATATAAATAGTAACGATAAAAACTCATGGGCAGGCTATTCTTTTTTCAATCTTTAGTCTGAATTATCTTTTATTAATGCAATCAAAATTGCTCTGAGGGCTTATTTCACTTCAAGGACTAAATTCTTTGGTTTTTTGATCTAGTTTCTAACTGATCTTTTTTTTTTTTTTTCATCTACATCTCCTAGTTTCTGTTGTTGAATCTTCTGGTCTGGAAAACCATTCCCATTCAAGGTTTTATTATCATTTGACATAGATGACACCCCTATTTAATTGATTTTCCTTAAATTCGTCCCTTTGTTGTAGTAAGAAATAGCATATTGTTAAATCATTAAAATTCAATCATTTATAAATGATAAGACATTTATATCTGGGGACCTCGTCATCAATTCAGATGTTTTTAATAGATCACATATTCAGCTTCTCTTCACAATCCTTTCCCTACTACTTCATTGAATACCTAGCAGGTCCACGCTGGTAATAGAAAGATAACGATGAGTAAGTTACAATCCTCCAAGAGTCTACAGTCTAGCCACCCTGTGAGTGGAAGTGAGGCAGTGGCTATGTGTGCTGGGGAGAGGCTGAGAGAACGCAGTCAAGGAAACGTCAGGATGGAGGCAACCTTTATGTCGTCAAGTATGTGTGGAAGTTCACCTACTAGAGAAATTGGCAAGTGACATTACAGGCAGAGGAAACGGCAACTGTAAATTCACAGAAGCATGAAAAAACAGAGCATATTCTGGGAAAAAAGAAATGTGGCTATCACTGGCGTATAACTTACATGAGGAATAACAATGAGATGAGAGAAATGGCGTAGGAATTTAAAAGTAGGTCCAGATAATAAAGTACCTCATATAATATGGCAAGGATTTTGAATTTTATCCTAAAGGACTAGGAAGCCACAAAAAATGTCTATGTTGGGGAATGACACGGTTAGAACCCCCGTTCAGAGGGACGGCTTTGCTGTGTGGAGGACGCTGGAGGAGAGTGGAGACCTCCAGCAAGGACACCAGTCAAGAGTTCAGGGAGATACTACGAGGAACTGAGTGGGGCAGGCAGGGGGGTGCTGATGAAAGAGGTATTTAGGAAGAAGGATCAACAAAATTTGGGAATTGGTTGTATGTGTCCATGTGACACGAAGGTTAGGAAGGAGTGATGGGTGGTTCCAAGGTTCTAGCTTGGATGACTGCAGGGATGGTGGGGCTTTTCGTGGAAAGGGAGAAGGAAGAACAGGTCTGGAAGGATAACTATGATTCTGGACATGCTGGATTTGAAGTTTATTTGGGCTGTTTAAGCAGAGATATCT
>RJWJ010029371.1:0-20698 GCA_004363605.1 Indri indri
TATATATTTTTAGCTGTCCAATTAATTTCTTTCTATTTTTGGTAGAGACGGGGTCTCGCTCTTGCTCAGGCTGGTCTCGAACTCCTGAGCTCAGAACGATCTGCCTGCCTCGGCCTCCCAGAGTGCTAGGATTACAAGCGTGAGCCACCGTGCCCAGCCTACTTCTGAAATTCTTGAAAACTGCACTTTCTGCCTCAGTTTCCACACTCTTCGGGCCCTTGCAGCCTTGTCGGTCCTCACCACTGTACTGTCCCAGAGGCTGCCATCAACTTCTCAGCTGGCAGCTGGAGCAGCCTCTCCTCAGTGCCACCTCCTCTGGTCCTGGTGACCAGCCCCTCCCCGCCCACTTCTTGGGCTGTCTTGTCCTTTATTGGACTTTACTTTTCCTCTCACATCCTAAAGCTGATCCTTCCTCAGAATAGTGTACTTGGGCCAATGACATCCCTTTTCGCACCACGGTTTCAACTCTTACTGTGGGCAGTTCACCCCAAGTCTGTGTCCAGCTCCAACCTCCCCTCTGACGCTCAGACCCTCATTCCAAGTTGCTCTCTAGACACATCTTCCCGAGTCACTCACACCTAAAGGCAAACTTCTCCCCTAAGCAAAGAGGTATAGAAGATGGTTTCTGTCCTCTGGGAGTCAGAGAAGCACACATGCAGATTCCATAACAAACCCTGAGAGTTAATTAATGTTAAAGGTGATGATATGAGTCATACCATATGACAAGATGTTAAATGAGTGACACTAATAACACTGATGCTTACTTGGAGGAGAGAGAAACTGTGGGCTATACAGTAGAATGTGGGCTGAGGGTCCCTTCAGCAAAAAGGGACAGAAAGGGGTGTTTATTCCAGACATGCAGAACAGGGTAAGGTAGGATCTTTCAAAAAATATTCTTTCAACCTACATTCAACCACACAGGTCATGATGCTTCTTGACCTGAGGTAGTACTGCTCCCTTAGGGAGGTTTGGATTGGTTTTTGTTCATCGTTACAGTAACCGGAGGGTGCTAGTAGCATTTAGTGCCGAGAAATCAGAAATGGTAAATGTCCTCCAATGAGTGGGCTAATCCCATGTGCCACCAGTAGTGCCAAGGGTGAAAAACAACACGTGTAGGGGCAATGGAAAATTTACCCTTCCCTGTCATCTCCATGCCCGCAAGAACCCCACCTCGGCTTGCAAAAAACTAGTAAAACCAAACTAGACAAACCAAACACTTGCCTGGGGCACCAGCGAACTGAGAGACGAAAAGAAGGGAAAGTTCAGCTGTAATGAGTTTATTCACAATTTTGCAGGCAGAAAATCTAGAAAGTTGCACTTGAAATTCAAAATAAAATTTTATAGCACATGAAATTCAAAATGAAATTTTATTTTTTGATTCAACATTAAACTTTCTGTACTAAAATTTTAAAGAGCAAGTCCCTGCAAATTTGTAAGTACTTAGGGCCATAAAGACATTAATTGAGTCATAGGAGTATCCCAAGAGAATACTATGAATGTGTGACCGAGGAGTTGCTGGAACTATTCACAGTGCTGACGATGCTCATCTCAGGGAAGCCAGGCTGGAAAGGAGTGTAATCGGGGAAATGTGAAACCTAATCAACGGAACTCTGTCTTTGGGGGATGGGGTGGGGCGGGGAGGAAGACTGTAAACAGATGATGGGAGGCCAGTCACTGGTTTGTTGGTCAAATACTTACCCAGCAACTACTATGTCCCAGCCACTGAGCAGGGCCCTGGGATACAGCAGTGAATGAGTCCCTGCCCTCCGCATTCTGGGGTGAGGGAGAGGAAAACAGACAAAAATAGCACAGACACAGACCCATGCATCTCTGCACCCAGACAGGCGTACCGAGGATGCAGGTCAGCGGGTGCCTAGAGAAGAGTGAGTCTGAGAACCGTTTGGCAGGTTTGTCTAATCCTCTCAGGTGAGGCGGGGATCTTGGTCCCTGGTCACTGGATGACTGGCTCCCCGGGTCTCAGTGGGAGGAAAGCAGCCATGAGGTCCACACCTCCCTAGCCCCTGCACGCCCAGTCCTAGCCCAAGGGGCTGAGCCCCACGGGATGCTGGCGCGGGGACGGGGCCCAGTGCTAGGAGAACCCCCAGGGTCAGAGCTGCGGAAAGATGCACAGGAAGATCCTGGTTGGTCACCAGGTAAAGGACCGAGCCTGCGTTCTTTTCCTTATTGGCTGTCAGCTTGTGGGGGCGTGGTCTGATTTAAAGGAACAAGTTATTATTTTATGAACAATTCAGCCTGGTAGCAGGAGGGGTTGTGTGTGACCCAGAGTCCTAACAGAAAACAGATGTCACATTCATTAGAGTAACTCAAGGAGAGTGACCTTAACAAAGGTGTAAGTGAGGTGTTGGGGAACCAGAAAGCGTGTTGGGGTGATTCTGCAGCTGGTCATAGGAGCCGTAACGAAGTGAAGGGGGAAGGAAGTGGCAATTGAAACAAGAGGTAGAAGAGTCATGTAGAGAAGGGCAGGGGTGAGAAGGTTGTCTTGAGAGAGACCGAGGGGCACAGCCAGCCTGGGGCCTCCTCGTGGGGAGGCAACGGGGACCAAATACTGTGACCTTATTCTCCCTACTCTCCAGTCTTCTGCAGGTTCCCCATCGGCCAGACCCAATGAGAGGTCGGAGGACACAGTGGGCTGGCAAGAGTGACAGGAGATATGCAGCACAGGGCGACCTGTAGTCAAGGCCACAGGCGATCCTGTCACTGGGAAGAAACACCCTCCATTGTAAACCAGGACCCAGGCTCCTGTGAGAGTGGCTAGCTTCAGGAAGAGGAACCGCGCACCAGCCTGGCCCCTGCCCGGATGTGACGTTTATCTTGCCTACCTAACCGTTAGGTACACAGCCTTCCTTTGCATCTATCTACTTCTTCCTCCCCATGCCGCTGCCTCTGGCCACCGCCCTCTCTTGCCTGCATTTCTCTGACAGCTCCCTGGCTGGTCTTCCTGCCTGGCCTCCTCATCCAGCCCTCTCTTGACCATGCAACCAGATCTTTCCAATGTGCTGGTCTGAGCATATCATCTCCTTCCCTAATACCGGCTCACCATAGCATCCAACATAAAGTCCGAATATCTTACCACGGCTTATGAGACCCTTCATGGTCTGGTCCTGGTTTATATTCCCAGCCTCATTTCTTGCCAGTTCTACCCCAATTCACCTCCCTTTTCATTCTCCACCTCCTCTCAACAAACCCTCCTCCCCAAATCCAGCCCACTATAGTCCAACTGTATAGAACTGTTCTCTGATCCCTTTCTCTGACCTCCAGGCCTTTGCACACTTTCTCTTCCTGAAAGTCAGGAAATCAATTCTAACCTGAGTAACTCTTTCTCATTCCTCATTCCTTTGCTGCTGGTTGCTCTTGGCAAGGGTTTCATGCCCCTCCCATATACTCTCATAGCACCCTGTCCCTGCCCACATCGTAAATGTTTTTCTTATTAGTTCTATAAGTATTTACTGAGTATCTATAATGCACCAAGCCCATCCCACGTCAGGGCCTCATTCATACTGTTCTTTCTGCTTGGTACATTCTTCCTTTTGCTCTTCATCTGGCCGACTCTTACTTACCCTTTGAGTTTCAGCTGAAATATTTCCTACAAGAGGTTTCCTTCTCTTATTCTCTTCCACAGAATCCTGTAGGCTTTGGTTTATTTGATGTCTGTTCCCCGCTCCACACGGGAAGGGGACAGGTCTGTTTCATCCACCACTGTCACCCATCCCTAGCTCAGGCCTGGCAAGCCGTGGGCAGCAGTCACACACGTGGTGGGGGAGGGAGGACACGGAATTAAGGACTGGGTGTTCCAGGGTGGAATCCACATTTTGTGGGGCCTGAAGCTTAGGCAATTTTGAGGTCTCTCTTTAAGAAAAATACAAAATTACAAAGATAAAATTAAGTAGGAAAGTGGGCCTTTATGTAGATTGAGAAAAGAAATGAGAACAAACTGTAAAACTTTTAAAGTAGAAAAATATCACAAATATCACAAAATATGGAAAAATAATATAATGTTTGTGTTAATTAACTGCCTAGCACACTGCTATAATACTTTCCTCCTCTACATTTTTTTGGCTGAATAATACTCTTTTATCACCTCTTCATATGCAACAATTTTGTAATATTTTCTATATAAAGGAAATAGAATTAAGTCCGCTAGCATAATAAAAAATTATATTTATTATTGACGGTTGGGTTGCATAAAAACTGTGACTTCACAGCCAGACATACTTGCTGTTTGTAGGACTGCTACAGTTTGTACCCTACAAACACAGGAATTCTGATAAATCCTATTTGGCATAATTCCTATCAAAAAAGAAAAAAAAAGTAGAGCACATAATTGCATCCCTCCGTTACTCAGTATATTCCTATTATATGTTAGTAGGCAGCAGTGAAACCTGCATTCTGCACTTACAATTTTATACATCCAATAATTGGAAGAATTTCCCACAGACTAGCTTTTGGCTCTATACAATTCAGATCTTGTTTCTCCTCCCCTACCCATGTGCTTCCAGTGCCAGGGTCTGTAGGACACTCTCAAACTTGATACGATCTTTGCATCTTCATGTCACATCTTTGTGCCAGGTGAGTTGGCACCATGGGCAGTAAGAGGATTCTTAGAAGCCATTTCTGCACTGAGAAGGCTAGCAAAAATTACCTCTATACGAAAGTGACTGCAAACCACCTAAATATGTCCCACAAAATCCCAATCCCACTTGTATCCCCAACTTAACTCCCCTCAGCTAGATCCCAGAAGTGCCGTGGCCACTTCAGTGCCAGCCTCCATGAGGGGGGTATGACGGAGAGGAAGTCTGAGTGGAAAGAGACAGGAGTCTTAACTGCATGTGGTTAAAATAGCTGGCTTTGGAAAATTATACAAAAATATGTGACCCCATGAACACATTGCTGGGGCCCTTTTCAGAACTTGTCCTAATAGGAATCCCTAAAGCTTAAGCTTTCTTAACTCAATAACAAACTTGCCTCTGCCTGTGTCTTATTCATTATTATATGTGGCCCCTGGCACCATGCCTGGCACATAGTACTTGCTTAATAAATATATGTTGAGTGAGGGAAAGTGTTGCTTGGCCTCATTACCCAGGAGATAGTCTCTTCCTGCAGTAAATCTCATTGCCTTGTTTTAAAGCTGGCACTCATGGATAGTTGAGTCGAGTTATTGGCGGCAATGGCCAGGGTAGGGGGAGAAGGGGACTGCTTGCCGGGATAAGTTTTCCCATCTCCTCATCACGGGGCAAATAAGCCAATGCCAATGCCAACACGTCAGCTGTCCTCATTAGCAGCAAAGCTGCCCTGGCTGCCCTCTCGGGGTAATTCTAATTGTCTCCAATCAGGGAGAGCCAGGTCTAGGCTTTATTAACAGTGACAGCAGCTCCACCGTTAGAAGAGCAGGTAGAAAGGTCACATTGGAACACCATTTCCAAGCACAGACTAATTACAGACAGAACTCATTCTGGCTTCCACAGCTAAGCTGAGGAATCTTTATTTATCCAGACTCGCTGATAGGGGCCTTTGGTTTCCCACTTCCATTTCCTTCCTTATTGTGAGGGAAGGGTTGGGCTTAGGGGTCCCACACACAGTTTTCTTCGTGGCCTTGGGTCCTGCAAACAGAAAAAGTCTGGATTCCCAAGGCGCTGACTTTAGAGGACTCCAGAGCTGAAGAATTAGAGTCTAAAAGTCCAGGGTAAGGAGAGAGGGCTGCATTTCTAGACAAGAGGGAGTCATCGGAGGACCATGGTTTAAACGCGCTGGGGACTGAAAACCAAGTACACCTCACGCCCCTCACAGCCTCTGGGCCTGTCCGGCTCATCTGCTGCGCTCTCGGTGAAACCTTCTCTGACCCTCAGGCAGCGAGTCACTCTGCTCTCAATGCTCCCACAGTATCAGGCTCACGTCTTTATTACAGGACACAGGACACTGTCTTTTATTTATTTGCTTAGTCATCCGTCTTCCGAGATGGACTGCCAGCTCCTCAAGGCCACTGACCGAGTCTCATTCGTAGTCATATTCTTGGCTTATTCCCTAGCACAGAGCCTGGCACTTGGTAAATATTGAGTGACAAAGGAAGGGAGTGGACGGCATTGGTGATAATAAGATGAACCACTGTGGGCACAGAGTTTTACAGTAAAAACAGCATATCCAAGTAGTTAAGTTTGGCCTTTAGAATAAAACTGGTTCAAATTCCAGTTCTACCACTATTTTAATGAAGATTAAGTTTGGCTATAAATGACAGAAACCCAAAAACAATAGCTGCTTAAACAAGTTAGTTGTTTATTTTTCTCTTTCACGTAAAAGTTTAGAGACGGTCACCTCAGGACTGCTGCGTTGACTCAGCTCCATGGAGTCCTTGGGGACCCAGGCGTCTGCGACCTTGTGGCTCCGCTGTTTATGGTCTTGGTCACATCATGGCTCTGGCTGGCATCCTCCGGCTCCAGCTGTCATGTCTACCTCCCACCAGCAGGAAGGGGGGAAGGGGAGAAGGCCCACAATTCCAGGAAGTTGCACATACCACTGTTGCTTACATCCTACTGCCCACAGCTTAGTCACATGGACACACCTAGCTTCAACAGAGAGTATAGTTTTAATTCTAGAAGGCCACATGCTCAGCTAAAAATGAGGGTCTACTACTTTATAAGAAGGAGAAATTTGATTTCAGAGAAAAATAGTCTCTTCCGTACTCACCAGCTGTGTGACTTTGGGGAAGTGAATTAACCTCTCTTATTCTCAATTTCCTCATTCAAGAGTTGGAGGAATACAAACAAACATCTTGGCAAAGTGCCTGGCATTTACTAAGGCTTCAGCTGTTCTTATTTTACTTTGGCCATGGCTAGGCTGGCAGGAGGAGGTGTCCCTCACAGGGAGCTTGTGCACTCAAATTAGGCTGCCTGAATCTGAGTCTTAACTTCTACCACTTACCAGCTCTGTGACTTGGGGTTAGTTACTTGACCTTTCCGCACCTTAGTTTTCTCATCTCTAGAACGGGAACAATAATAATCCTTTCTTTATAGGGTCGTTGTTAGGATTATTTGAAATATTGTATGTAAAACATTTAGCATAGTACTGAGCAATAAATACTCTGTAAGCGTTGGCTTCTTCTGTTATCACTAGTCAAGATGAGTCCTGAGTGACCTTGAGATCCACCGTGAAGAGGATGCTGGAGAAGGTTCCGTAAGATTCCGCCCAGCCAGCAGACCCCAAAATTCAATTCATTGTAAGGGGCGGGACTGATGCTGCCACCAGGAGGCAGTAAATTAACTTGGCCTACAGTGACTGCATTAGTACACTCGCCTTGTAAATTCTCTCCCAAAGGAGCTGACCGTAAATGCAACGAGAATATCCTCTGCTTTCCTGCTTGTTTTCACTTCCCAAACCTGTCAGCAATTCTCATTTCCCAGGTGCTTTTCCCACAAGGGTCAGGCAAGAAGTTCCGGAATGAGGAGTCCTAAGGGCCAGAAGGGATTTCTGGTCCCAGTGGGACTTGGAGGGCTGTGCCCAGGCAGTGTTTGGGCTGGGACTGCCTGTCCCTTCAGGCAGAAGTTGCAGGGGAGCAGAAAATAAGACAGGATCAGGGCAGCCAGACTGCAGCCTGATGAAACGAGCAAAACACACTATTTCTCTGTTGCTTGGGCTCCTGGGATTAGTGGTTAGGTCCCTGGAGTATCCTGGCTGTTTGTTTATTCTCAGAGATCCATGGCTCTGAGGAATGCCTAGAGTCAGAGGTGTGGAGCCTCCCCAGGTTGGTTCTGCTTCTTGCAGAAGCCAAGTTGGGACCCTCTGCCATATACCCTCCGTGTTCGTGGGCTGCTTCCTACCTCAGTGCTAGCTGAGCAACTGCCAGGGGTCCCCGAGAGGCAGGAAGGACTGAGTGGGAAAATGGATGGTTATGTGCAACCCTCGCTAGCTGGCTCCAAAGCTGCCAGGACTCCCTGGGCTCCCTCCCCACTCAGCCTTTCTGCCACAGCTACAGCTCCTTCAGTTACTAGGTCTGCAGCCGACTTCTGGGTAACCCACCTGTAAATGGAACTGCTGTTTGATACCCGAAAACTCCCAGCCAAGTAAAGACTCTGCTGCTTTTCTGCAGTCTGCAAGAGGACGTATCACTTGAAGCGAAAAATTGGAAACAACCTAAATGACTAAGGAAAGGAGAATGGTTGTGCGAAGGATGGTTCCATCATTTCAAGTAATATTATGCGGCCATTAAAAAATATAATCATGAGGATTATGTGGTGACTTGGAAAAATGCTTCTATTACGATGTTAAGTGCAAATATAAAATCTCGTCTTTGCCGTGGGTATAGCTGTAAAAACCGTAAGTGCATCTGGACAAGGACAGGAACACTGAAAAGAGAAAAACGGAGCAGAAGGATTGTGGGTACAATGTCCCCCTTCTTTGAGGTATCCTGATACCCGTTCCTGCTGTCGTGCACGAAGAAAACCTTTTCCAAATCTTGCTCACTACCTTGCCATGCACTTTCTCCTCCCCCCGAAAAGATAAAAGAACCTCATTCACTGAAATTTGCTAGTCCGGCTCCTTTGCTTATTTTGATATCAACCTTTCAATCAATATTCTCAGGAAAAAACAGAACTATTTTAAGTTGAAAGCAAACCACAATGAACTCGGTTAGTCAATTCTCCTCCCAGTAGGTGGTGACAGATCAAAGCACCTCCTGAAGGGCTAAATCAGCCCTGCCCTCTGCAGTGAGGCCCATAAACAACTTAGATCTTCAGGTGCTCAGCCTTTGAATTCCAGGATCACCTACAGCAGGTTCACCTGAAGTAGGCACGGAAGGTGGGGCCGGGTACCTTTCTGAACCAGGAACAAAGCTGCTCGAAAGTTCTTGACTGTTTGAATTTGGCTGAGTAAACGGGAAAAATAAGAAATCGTCACTTAACAATGACCCAGAATTACAGGGGCCACTTTAATACCATCCCCACCACAAACCCGCTGTGTAAGCCTGAGCGCATCACTCAGCCACTCTCCAGATTAAGGGAACTATTGTAACCGGGCAGAAAAACACGATAGGAATGGCGCTGAGCACTTTGCACACAGGGAGCAGAGTCCACTGGAAAGGGCACAGGAGCTGGAGTCAGAAAGTCTAGGTCCAAGCCAAGGCTCTGCCACTCATGAACCATGTGACTTTAGGCTACTATCTCCTCAGTCTCAGTTTCCTCATCAATAAATGGGATTAATACTCAACTAGATTCTTGTGACAATTAAGAAAAAGCTTTGTCAAGGTCAGGAGTTCGAGACCAGCCTGAGCAAGAGCGAGACTCCGTCTCTACTAAAAATAGAAAGAAATTATTTGGACAACTGAAAATCTATATATAGAAAAAATTAGCTAGGCATGGTGGCGCATGCCTGTAGTCCCAGCTACTCGGGAGGCTGAGGCAGGAGGATCACTTCAGCCCAGGAGTTTGAGGTTGGTGTGAGCTAGGCTGATGCCACGGCACTCTAGCCAGGGCAACAGAGCCAGACTCTGCCTCAAAAAAAAAAAAAAAATGTTAAAAAAAAAAAAAAAAGAAAAAGCTCTGGAAATTGTAAAGCACATGTATTAGCTTGCTGGAGCTGCCATAATAAAATTCCACAGACTGGGTGGTTTAAACAACGGAAATTTATTTTCCCACAATTTTGCGGGCTAGAAGTCCAAGACTAAGGTGTCAGCAGGACCGGTTTCTTCTGAGGCTTCCCCGCTTGCTTATAGATGGCCACCTTGTTCCTGTGTCTTCACATAGTCTTTGTGTGTGTCTGTGTCCTATTCTCTTCTTATAAGGACACCAGTTGTATAGGATTAGGGCCACCCTAATCATGTCATTTATTTTTATTTTTATTTTATTTTATTTTATTTTTTTTTGAGACAGAGTCTCACTCTCTGGCCTGGGGCGAGTGCCGTGGCATCAGCCTAGCTCACAGCAACCTCAAACTCCTGGGCTCAAGCAATCCTCCTGCCTCAGCCTCCCGAGTAGCTGGGACTACAGGCATGTGCCACCATGCCCGGCTAATTTTTTTTTTTCTATATATATTTTCAGCTGTCCAATTAATTTCTTTCTATTTTTGGTAGAGACGGGGTCTCGCTCTTGCTCAGGCTGGTCTCGAACTCCTGAGCTCAGGACGATCCGCCCGCCTCGGCCTCCCAGAGTGCTAGGATTACAGGCGTGAGCCACCGCGCCCAGCCCTAATCATGTCATTTAACTGAATTACCTCTTTAAAGACCCTGTCTTCAAATACAGGCATACCTCGTTTTATTGCACTTTGCTTTACTGTGCTTTGTAGATATTGCATTTTTCACAAATTGAAGGTTTGTGGCAAACCTGCATGGAGCAAGTCTGTTGGCGCCATTTTTCCAACAGCATGTGTTCACTTCATGTCTCTTTGTCACATTTTGGTGATTCTCATAATATCTCAAACTTTTAAATTATTGTTATATCTGCTATGATGATCTGTGGTCTTTGATGTTACTATTGTAATTGCTTTGGGGTGCCATGAACTGTGCCCATATAAGATGGTGAACTTGAATCAATGAATACTGTGTGTGTTCTGTCTCCTCCACCCACTGGCCATTCCCTTGTCTCCCTCCCTCTCCTTGGGCCTCCCTGTTCCCTGAGACACAACAGTATTGAAATTAGGCCAATTAATAATCCAAATATGGCCTCTAACTGTTCAAGTGAAAGTAAGAGTCACATGTTTCTCACTTTAAATCAAAAGTTAGCCGGGCGCAGTAGCTCATGTCTGTAATCCTAGCCCTCTGGGAGGCCAAGATGGGAGGATTGCTTGAGCTCCAGAGTTCAAGACCAGCCTGAGCAAGAGTGAGACCCATCTCTACTAAAAATAGAAAAATTAGCCGGGCTTCGTGGCACACATCTGTAGTCCCAACTACTCGGGAGGCTGAGGCAGGAGGATCGCTTGAGCCCAGGAGTTTGAGGTTGCTGTGATCTATGATGATGCCGCTGCACACTCTACCCAGGGCAACAGAGCAAGACTCTGTCTCAAAAATAAATAAATAAAATCAAAAGCTGGAAATGATTAAACTTAGTGAGGAAGGCATGTCAAAATCAGAGATAGGCCAAAAGCTAGGCCTCTTTTGCCAAACAGTTAGCTAAGGTCTGAATGCAAAGGAAAAGTTCTTGAGGGAAATTAAAAGTACTTCTCCAGTGAATGGACAAATGGTAAGAAAGCAAAACAGACTTATTGCCGATATGGAGAAAGTTTTAGTGGTCTGGATAGAAAACCAAACCAGCCACAACATTCCATTAAGCCAAAGCCTAATCCAGGGTAAGGCCCTAACTCTGTTCAACTCTATGAAGGCTGAGAGAGGTGAGGAAACTGCAGAAGAAAAATTTGAAACTAGCAAAGATTGGTTCCTGAGATTTAAGGAAAGATGCTATCCCCATAACATAAAAGTGCAAGGTGAAGTAGCAAGTGCTGATGCAGAAGCTGCGCCAGATGACCTGAAAGATCTAGCTAAGATCATTGATGAAGGTGGCTACACAAAACAACAGATTTTCAATGCAAATGAAACAGCCTTCTGTTGGAAGTAGATGCCATCTAGGACTTTCTTAGCTAGAGAAGAGAAGCCTGGTTTCGAAGTTTCAAAGGACAGGGTGACTCTCTTGTTAGAGACTAAAGTAGCTGGTGACTTTAAGTTGAAGCCAATGCTCATTTGCCATTCTGAAAATCCTGGGGCCTTCAAGAATTATGCTAAATCTACTTTGCCTGTGCTCTATAAATGGAACAACAAAGCCTGGATGACAGCACTCTGTTTACAGCATGGTTTACTGAATACAGTTGATCCATGAACGACACAGGGTCAAGGGTGCCAACTCCTCATGCAATTGAAATTTGTGTATAACTTTTGACTCCCCCCCAATTTAACTACTAACAGCATACTGTTGACTGGAGGCCTTACTGATAGATAACATAAGCAGTCGATCGATACATATTTTGCATGTTTTATGTATTATATACTGCATTCATACAGTAAAGTAAGCTAGAAAAAAGAAAATATAATATTAAGAAAATCATAAGGAAGAGAATATATAGTCACTATTCATTAAGTAGAAGTGGATCATCATAAAGCTCTTCCTCCCCTTGTCTTCATGTTAAGCAGACTGAGAAGGAGGAGGAAGAGGAGGTCTTGCTGTCTCGGGCGTTGCAGAGGTGGAAGAGGCGGAGGGAGTCGAAGGGGAGGCAGGAGAAGCAGACAGACTCAATGTGACTTTCATTGAAAACAGTCCGTGGATATGTGGACCTGCGCAGTTCAAACCTGTATTGTTCAAGAGTCAACTGTATTTTAAGCCCACAAGTGAGACCTCTACCGCTCAGAACAAAAGAGTCCTTTCAAAATATTACTGCTCATTGACAATGTGCCTGGTCACCCAAGAGCTCTGATGGAGCTGTACAAGGAGGTGAATGTTGTTTTCATGCCTGCTGACCTAACATCCATTCTGTAGATAGCCCATGGATCAAGAGTGGTTTTGATTTTCAAGTCTTATTAAGAAATGCATTTGTATGGCTATGTTGCCATAGAGAGTGATTCCTCTGACGGGTCTTCCAAAAGTAAATTGAAAACTGTCTGGAAAGGATTCACCATTCTAAATGCCATTAAGAATATTCACGATTCAAGGAGGAGGTCAAAATATCAACATTAACATGAGTTTGGAAGAAGTCGAGTCCAACCCTCTGGATGACTTTGAGGGCTTCAAGACTTCAGTGGAGGAAGTAACTGCAGATGTGGTGGAAATAGCAAGAGAACTAGAATTGCAGGTGGAGCCTGAAGATGTGACTTGAGAAAAGAAAAATAGCCCCGATCAGAAGGACATGAGTATGGGACTCCAGTCACTCCCCACCCCCCATGCCAGGGCACAATTGTTTAAAGTCATTTTGTTCCCACCTAGCTGCCTTACTCAATTATTTTCTTGTTCCTGGAATCTGTGATACAAAGAACAATGTAAAGCCAATTGGTAGCTTATGTTATTTTAATGTAAATTCTTTGTAAACAATTTATGAACTGCCTCTTCTTTTTTCCTTTAAAACCCCCCTGGTGGCTGGGCTCGGTGGCTCATGCCTGTAATCCTAGCACTCTGGGAAGCTGAGGCAGGAGGATGCTTGAACTCAGGAGTTCAAGACCAGCCTGAGCAAGAGTGAGATCCCATCTCTAGTCTACTAAAAATAGAAAAAAAATAGCTGGGAAACTAAAATAGATACAAAAAATTAGCTGGGTGTAGTGTCGAGCGCCTATAGTCCCAGCTACTCAGGAGGCTGAGGCAGGAGGATCGCTTGAGCCCAGGAGTTTGAGGTTGCTGTGAGCTAGGCTGATGCCATGGCACTTATTCTAGCCCGGGCAACAAAGCAAGACTCTGTCTCAAAAAAACAAAACCAAACCCCTTGTAACGGCATATATTCAGGGCAACTCGAATCTGTGTTTCTGGATTGCAGTCCTCTAACTTGGCCCAAATAAACTCTCTGCTTATACTAATTTACCTCAGTTTTTTCCCTTTAGGTAGACATATCATACTGCTGTAATTTCATGATAAAACTTGAACAAATGAGGAGTTGCTTATTATGGATGACCAAAGAAAGTGGTTCCTTGAGATGGAATCCCCTCCTGGTGAAGGTGCTGTGAACATTATTGACGTGACGGCAAGGACTTAGAAGGTTACACAGACCGACAGCTGCAGCAGGGTTCGAGAAGATTGACTCCAATTTTGAAAGAAGTCCTACCGTGGGTAAAATACTGTCAAACAGCATCACATACTAAACAGAAATCTTTCGTGAAAGGAAGAGTCAATCGATGTGGCAAACTTCATTGTCTTATTTTGAGAAATTGCCTCAGCCATCCCACGACCATGAGCAACCACGACCATGATCAGTCAGCAGCACGGAGGTGAGACCCTCCACCAGCGTGGAGATCGCAACTCGATGAAGGCTCAGATGATTTTTAGCATTTTGGTTTTTTTTAGCAATAAAGTGTCTTTTAATTAAGGCATATACTTTATATTTAGACATAATGCCATTACACACTTAACAGACTATAGTATAGGGTAAACATACCTTTTATATGCACTGGGAAACCAAAAAATTCGTGTGACCCATTTTATTGTGGTATTTGTTTCACTGCCATGGTCTGGAACCAAACTGGCAATATCTCCGAGGTATGCCTGTACAGTCATGTTCGGAGGTACTGGGGTTTAGGACTTCGATATAGAAGTCTGGGGACACAATTCAGCCATAACAGCACAATGTAAATATTTTTCCGGACTAACAGAGGACTGCCCTTGGTGGGCATTTAGAACACGGTGGGAAACGGCTTTGCCAACCGTTTTCCATTGCAGCGCATGGTGAGAGGCAGCAGGAGAGACCTGCCAAAACTGTGAGCTTATTCCCTGCTGCTGAGGGGCCAGGATCTTCTGAGCCTGTGCTGCCTCCGGTCTTGTTCAGCAAATAAATGAGCTGTCTTCCCTTTGGGTTTGGAATGCTTTTTTTTTTTATGGGAAAGGAGTATCACATACTGAACAGCTCAGAGGGAAACAGGTGTGTATGGGCTGTGGGCACTTGGCTCTGTTTACATGTGTGAGTGTTTTCTGGAACACCCCATCCTGGCTCTTTGAGACGCTCTCACCAGCTGAAGGGAAAACTACCAATTTAGAGACCAGGTCACTTTTCTTCCAAATTCTTCCCAAAGTATTTACTTTCACTTGCTGGGGAAGGACCTCAGCAAAGCTTATCCGGGACCTCCTTAGTGCCTGGGGCTGTGCTGGGGGCTGGAAGGAATGTTATTAGGCCTGTTTAGTAAACACAGACATTGCCCCACCCTCGAGAGGAGAGAGAGCCTGCAGGGCCAGGAACTGGGAATGCACCTGTGCTGGCAGAGCCCAGGAGGACCCTGGTCAGGAAGATAGGTTGTTTGGGGCTGCCGTGTTATTTTTCAGTTTGGCTCTTTACATATGTAAGAAAGAGGTGTGCCCAGGTTACCTGCAAGCCATCCCTGAGTGGCAGAGAAACCCATCCTCTCAGCATTGCTGGATCCCAGTGCTGCCATGGTGGTGGAGGTGGGGAGAGGATTCAGCACTCTTAATGGAAACCTGGATTCCAACTTAAGGCCAATAGATTTGCCCTCCTTCCAAATACCTAGAATATATCCTAGCAGAGAGAGGATGTAGCAGTATCAATTTACCCCCCTTTAAAATGGAGTTCTCCTATTGGCCAGAAGTAGAGGGTGTTTGTTTGTTTTGCCTGCCCAGCTTACCTTCCACTTCTCCTTGAAATAAAACCACACTTTCTTCCTTTTTTTCCTTCTTTAATTTAATTTAATTTCTTTTTTTTTAGAGATGGGATCTTGCTATATTGCCAAGGCTGGTCAAACTCCAGGCGTCAAGTGATCCTCCCACCTCAGCCTCCTGAGCAGCTGGGACTACGGGCACAAGTCACCACACTTGGCAACCACACTTTCCTTTGGGGAACTCATTCCATGTGGTTCAGGTGAGGCTGACCTCACCTTCCCCAAACACAGGGAGGGTACCTGTTTTAGTCTGTCCAATCAGAGTAGCCCTCTAGTTCTTGTCACAGTGACTGGTATAGAGTTGGGCACATGACTTCAAGTACAGCCAATCAGAGCCCGCTTCAGGTATTGATTGATATGTCGGGTGGAGAAGCTCTGCCTTCCTCTTAGATAACAAGTTCTAAGGATGGTTTGGAGCTGCTTGCAGCCATCTTGCCCAGTGGTACCGGGGCACAGAAGTAGCTGTCATCATCTGAAGGAAATGAAGCCAGTGTGCAAAGAGAAAGAGCAGAGGGATGGAAAGCTAAAGGCAACCTTAACCACCTGATCGAGCCTCTGGATCCATCTCTTCTCTGGAGATAACGAATTCCCTATTTTGTTTATGTTCCTTTGAGCTGGGTTTCTGTCACTTGGATTGGGAAACTCCTGACTGTTGCTAGCAGGGGGTTTGTACTAAGCCTCCTCAGAGATAGTGTTTCTCACGCTCAGCCCATCATGTTCACCTGTGGCTGGAGCCCTAATTCTCATTAAACTAATCATGAACATAATATGGAGACTAAAGTCACTCAAGGATCAGGGCACAAGCTGTTGCAACTTTATGCAGAAATTACTGCTTAGGACCACTCCCCTTGGAAGTAAGCTATATACAAGGGAGCCCGCCATTGCCGTGCTGGGGTGGCGAAACTGTGCCCTTCTGATTTCAAGATTGTTCTTTTTTAAGCACCAAAGGAGGCAAGAGAAGCTTCATCTTTCTCTGCTGCACCCCTTTTAATAAAAGGATTTGTTCTGTAAAATTTGGATTAGGTCAAAAGACCGAACTCAAGGATCCAGAAGGCCACATGTGGCCCCAAGGCTGCAGGTTCCTCACCCCTCTGGTTTCTATTCCTTACTCTGTGTATTTTCACATCACCTCTGGAGCCTCAAGAGTATCCCAGGCGCTTGTCAAACACAGGAAGGTATTTACCATGCATTGTTTGGATTCCTATGGCTCTTTAAACTGCAGAGGAGTCCTGCACCACACTCGTGGGGATGGGTTGTGGGGAAGGTGGGATAAGGATCTTTGGCTTCAGGGCATTGCAACCTGTCTCCATAACTCTGCCAATCTGGGCTCCTCCACCCAAGTTACTATCAACTTGCCCCGCAGCTCCAAATTACCCCATGGCCCACTGGCCGCTTCCTATGCCTGTCTTTCCAGCCTCAAAAACACGCCAGCTCCTTTTCCCTAATGTCTTATTGTCTGTAGGGATCTAAACCCGAGGGAGTCTTCTGGATTATTTTCCCAGTGAAAATAACAGTTTACATTTGGGTTTGGTTTGGGACATGGCTTCTCTCCCAGTATTCACTTCCATTTAGGCTTGCGAAATGAGAGCCTGTTCTGACTCCAAGGTCTTAATAAAGCTTTTCTAACTCACTTTTTAGAGATAATAATAGAGTCACCCCTGAACGTTTGATCTGCAGTATCCTCTGTTTCCTTTTGCACCAGGTACTTGTGTTATTTCTCCTCCGCTAAGTAAGCCTGGCAGCTTGGGTTTCTCTGCCCTGCTAGAGACACAGCATGAGGGTTTGGACAGGAGGCTAACTGTTCTTCTTTCCTTACCGTTTTTGTTTGTGTTGCTGTCAAATTGCATCTTCTTAAAGGTTGCTTCCTGCCCTTTCATAGGAGCAGATGAAAAAAACGTGGCCATGTGCCTTATGTCCTATCTGTATAAAATGGCTTTCATTATTGATGAAGATATGCTATTCCAGGAGACTCATCTGCTTATCCAGGTCAAGAGCTGGGAACCTTTCCCCAGGCTGTGTTCAGACTGTAGCCTCACAGTGACGTGAATACAAAGTAGTCTTCATTGCAGGTGTTCAGTACACAGGCCGTAACCCAAGTGCAGCGCATGGCACGTAGCAAGAAGGGGTTCACTTTCTGCTTCAGCTTCGGGGGTTGTAGCTAACCCACAGAAAGAACGCCGAGGAGAGGACCCAGACTAGTAACCCCTACATTCTGCCCTTTTGTTTCTCCTGGATTAACAGTGCTTATGATTTTTGAGGGTCTGCTAATATGTCAGATACTTTAAGGGCTTGACATGTTATCTAAACCTCAAAAGGATTTTGTGAGGTAGAGAATATTATTCCCATTTTATAAATAAACAAACTCAGAGCCGTTGAGAGAATACCTGAAGAAACTAAAAGGCTCTCACACAGCCAGAGGTGGCCCTAGGCTTGTGAGAACTGGCAGGTGGCCAGCATGCAGGTGGGAACTGCTGGGTGGCTTGCAGACCCTAGGAGCTGGTTAACAAAGATCCCGGGACAGGCTCCAGGAAGGTAGGCTGCGTGGGAACCTCAGCTTCGCTAATCCCCAGCTCTCTGGAGGGAGGCAGCTCCCCGACAAAGCCAGATACATTCCCCAGTGGGGTGAGGAAGGGAATATATCGCCTTCCTGAAACAGCCGCTGAGTTAATGTTAGATTTTGTAGGTTTTGTTTATTCTATTTGTTAATATAATTTTGTGCCCATGGGTCTTACAAGATGTGGGCCTGAGATAAAACTCATTTGGTTTATTGTAATAGTTACTCCTGGGCATTATACATGCTAAACAAAGCAAAATATTCATAAAACTCTTAATCTGAGCCCCTTGGGTCAGCAAGCAGAGGTTATAATCCTTTTCTAGTCCTACTGGTGAGTTAAATTCTTGAATAGCTCTGATTTATCAATATGTCAACAAAATGTCTGTCAGCCAGGGTGAAATGCATGTTATACTATTGACTCTTAGATCCTAAAGCAAAAATGCTTTTTAATTGTTTTGCAAAGTATAGGGAAGCCAGTAAGTAGAGACCAGGAATGGGAGGCTTAGGGACTACCACTGATCTTTATTTTTCAGTTTTGAGAGTCTTGTAGCATTACAGAATCCATTTCCAGTCTTTGTAACCACAGAATTCGTATCAGAGTCAGAAACAGGAATGTGTAAAGGAAAATACCAGAGAAAAACACAGTGTTCCAGGTTTACCTGGAGGGAGGTTTGCTGCTAGGGCGGGGCAGGTGCGCAGGTGCGATCACTGGCCAGTGTAAATATATTCCAGTGAACTCGCAGCCCCGGGTTTTCAGCATGGGAGGAGGAGACAGGCGCTGCCTTTACTTCCGCAAGCATTTGCTTTACCTCACCAGACTCCCCAGGGGCGCCGGTCTGCAGCACCCTGGGTGTGGCATGTCTTCCTGAAACACGCCTTGTTTTCTGCAGAGAGCAACAATGGCCCCCTTTCTCTTTGCTTTAGCCCAGAGGAGTGTCTCATCTTGGAAATCACTTAGGGCTCTCTTTAACCTGGGGGACAAGAGTGGGCAAAGATGTCAACACGTCTATGCTTGAGGGCTTTTCCATCCTAAGGACCCAGTCACCCTTTGTCCTCAGCCTAGCTTCTCCCTTCCTTCTTTCATTCTACTTTTAATTCTCACCCTGGCCCACCTGAAGACTTTATGCAAACTAGCGAAAGAACGGGCAGGTGTAGCCTGTGCTGGTCCTCATGGCTTGGCAAGCAGACAATGGGCTGAACTTTGCCCCCAGTTTTCTCTCGGTGGGTGTTCTTGTGCAGCGCATACTCTGCACAGCTGAATGTGGGGCCATGCTTATGCCCGTCATTTTCTCACCCCGCACTACAAAGGGCAGCTGCGGAACACCTTCTGGGGCAAGGCAAGGTGTAAAATGAATTACATATTAATGTGGCTTGTCTAAGTAGGCCATTTCCCCACTGCTAAGCTGAGAGGGGCAGGTAGTCCTGGTATGAGCGTCCCATACACCTGGTGAGGAAGGGGTGAGCCTGGAAGAGGCTAGAGACGCAGATATGCTGAGCTGGGGTGGGCTGAATGGAAACTGCAGGCCACGCCTGGGGAATGAAGGTGAGCCCAGGGCTAGGCAGGAGTTCCGCACAGATTTTGAGAGGTCCGAATTTTGGAGCAGGGACAGTGATGTGATTTGATGCTGTCAGATGGCAGCTGAAATAGACAGCAAAAGCTGTCATTAACCAGAGACAGTGCCTTAGGAAGGGCAGGAGGGAAAGACAGAAGAGAGGAAAGCAGAGGAGAGGAGAGGGGAGAGGAGAAGAGGGGAGGGGGAAATGGGGAGGGGCAGGGAGAGGAGAATAATAACACCTCCAAGGTCCAAGGGGCTCAATTTTAGCCGTGCTCACTTTATTGCAATTGATTACCACCTCCATTCAGTAAACGTTTGCTGAGCCGCTTCTGCTTGCAGGTACTATGACAGAGAGACGAGCACACAGTCCAGTGGGGAACACAAATATGTACAGCAACAATTACTGCCTGCTGTACTCTGATAGATGCTATTACAGCAGCACAGAGTGGGCCTGGGAGTTGATAACGGGGAAAAGTGAGGGATGGCGCCACACTTCTGTGTTAAACAACTGCATGGATGAGAGTGCGCTTTGCTATGATGTGGAACACAGGTGCCTCAAATTGAGTGAAGAATATGGAAGAAGCAAGTCTGGTGGATGTAAGACTGTGAGTTCAACATTGGACATGTTGCATCTGGGATGGGACACCAAGGGGCGACCAGTGGATAGATATGCCCTGAGGAGGCAAGCTCCAGGACAGGGCTTTCAGCCTAAACTGTCCAACTCGGCATCTCCAGTACCTGCAAGAGCACCTAGCACACATGGGTGCTCAGTAAGTATTTGTGCAGTGTGTGTGTAACTCAGATGTGGAGGCGTCCCCAGGGAAGGCCTTGCTCATTGCCCACGTTCATCTTGATGCTATACTTAGTAGGTACTTTATTGAACACCTGGCCCCTCCAGCCCCCAAACAGAGCCAAACCCACAATGTGTTATTGAACTGTGCCTGTCACATAGGAGGCACTCAGTAAGTATTTATCAATGATAAATAGATATATTAATGTATTATTAATATGAATAATATAGCATCAATAATGTATTAAGTACATAAGTTAATATAGCAGATATTATATTAATAAATAGATAATATGCCAAAGATTTCAAAGAGACTTAGGGAGTAATAATGACATTGCCCACCAGATAGCAGAAATCTAAATATTTCTTCCCTCCTGCTAGCCAGCTTGGTTCTCCCCTTTCTCTTTTCCCATGGGCCTGCCAGACTCTCCCATTAATGAGCCGTTCATCTTTGGCTCTCAGCCTGCATACCCCTGGGAGTATAACGAAAGCATGGCAGCTCACCC